>NCQV01012780.1:0-17377 GCA_002740545.1 Lophocereus schottii | reverse complement strand
TAGTACAATAGAAATACTTCATAGGTCTTATATAAAATCTTGGTGCAAGGTGAGCTTCGTGAATTGGAAAATATGAACAAAGGAGTCTTATTTAAAATACCACCAATAAGATTAGAAGGGCTAGAATTTGAGAATGATCCTTGAGCGGCACCTATTCTTGATATACTGTGATTAACTCCTTAATTCTCTCCATTGAGCGATCATGTCTTTCCCCACTTGCCTACATGACTTTCCTGCTACCTAGTGTGTAATTCTTTATCATTAGTAACCCCCAGCTCAGTAGAAGAAGAGATAGTAGAAGATAAACCCTCTGTGATCATTGCTATTACAAAATCAATACAATGACCTGTGCAAACTAGGGCAAAACTTTTCAATGATTTTATATGGTCCAATATATCTTGGACTCCGTTTCCCTCATACTCTGACCCTCTTGATACCCTTAGTTGGCGAAACTTTCATAAAAACTTTGTTGCCTACTTGAGACTCCAGAGACCTCCTCCTCTTGTCCGCATAACTCTTTTGTCGACTCTGGGCAACCTTAATATGCTCTCGAATCCTTCTTATTGTTTCCACGGTTTCTTGGATCATTTCGGGAGCTATGATCAATGCCTCATCCAAATCACTCTGGCATGGTGGAGTTCTACATTTTCTCCCGTATAAAGCCTCAAATGGGGCCATTTTGATGGTGGATTGGTAGCTACTGTGATAAGAAAGCTCCACTAATGGTCCCATTTCCCCTGGAACTCTAATACATGTGCTCTTAACATATCCTCTACAATTTGATTGACTCTTTCAGTTTGCCCATCTGTCTCAAGGTGATAAGAGCCACTAAAGTTCAATTTTGTCCCAAAGGCCTTTTAAAGTGCTTGCCAAAAACAAGCTTAGAATCTTTGATCCCTATCTGGTCCTATGTCTAAGGGAATCCCGTGCCGTCGACTATCTCCTTAACATATAGTAAGACTAGTTTTTCAACTCCCCAAGTATCCCTAATTGGCAGAAAATGGACTGACTTGGTAAGTCGGTCAACTATGAAACAGATAGCATTTTTCTTTGAGGCAGAAAGGGGTAAACCAATAACAAAGTCCATTGAGATTGAATCCCACTTCCAAGTGGGAATTTGTAGGGGTCGCAATTCACCCTCAGGACGCTAATACTCCGCTTTAACCTTCTGGTAGGTTAGGCACTTGTCTATATATTCTGCAACCTCATTCTTTATATTATTCCACCAAAAGTATTGTCTTCGGTATCGGTACATCTTGGTACCTCCGGGATGCGCTGAGTAGCGAGTATTGTGAGCCTCCTCTAGAATCTATTTCCTCAATTGCTCATTCCTTGGTACACACAGGCGATTCTGGAATCACAGGGTCCCATCCTCATGTACTACAAAACCAGGAGACTTTCCTTTCTCTAAATTTTGCTTTATTCTTTGGAGTTCAGGATCATTTTCCTGATTTACTCAAATTTCCTCCACAATAGAAGGCTGTAAGGTAAGTGCTGATAATTGAACATGTGCTTGCCTATGGGACACAAGTTGAATTCCTAAGTCCTCAAGCTCTCTAAAGAGACTCAACTGGGTAATCACCGCAGTGCTTGGGCTATGTTGCGCCTTCCCACTCAGGGAATCTCCTACAACATTTGCTTTTCCTAGATGATATTGAATCTGCAAATCATAGTCTTTAAGCAACTCAAGCCAACACCATTGTCTCAAATTGAGCTCTTTCTGGATGAATATATACTTCAGACTTTGATGGTCAGTATAGATCTTGCATGGTAACCTATATAAGTAATGTCTCTAAATTTTCAATGCAAAGACCACGGCTACTACCTCCAGGTCATGGGTGGGGTAATTTTTCTCATAAGGCTTGAGCTGCCAAGAGACTTAAGTTACTACCTTGTCTTCCTGCATCAGGACACACCTCAAACCATTCTTTGAAGCATCACTATAGATAGTATACTCCTTACCTTCCACTGGTAACATTAAGATTCGAGCTGTAGTTAATCGTTGCGTTAACTCCTGAAAGGCTCTTTCACACTTCTATGTCCACTCAAATTTATTTGCTTTCTTTAGTAGATCGGCCAAGGGCGAAGATATTTTCGAAAAGTCCTTGACAAACCTTCAATAAGAGCCCACTAAATCCAGAAAACTTCTAATCTCAATGACATTAGTAGGCCTTAACCATTCCGTGATTGCCTTCACCTTCTGGGGGTCAACTTTGATTCCTTCTTTTGTAACCACATGATCTAAGAACACCACTTCTTCAAACCAAAATTTAGACTTCTTTAATTTTTCATAAAGTTAATGCTCCCTTAGGGTTTGTAACACCATCCTTAAATGATTTGCATGTTCCACCTTGTCCTTAGAATAGATAAGGATATCATCTATGAACACCACTACAAAGTTGTCTAAGTAGGGTCTGAAGCCTTTGTTCATAAGATCCATGAAAGCTGCGGGGGTATTGGTGAGGCCAAACGGCATTACTGTAAACTCATAATGACCATGCCTGGTCCTAAACACAGTCTTAGGGATATCTTCAGGTTTAATTCTGAGTTGATGGTACCCTGACCTCAAATCAATCTTAGAGAAGACTCTTGCTCCTTATAGTTGGTCAAGTAAGGCATTATCAATGACAAAGGGTACTTGTTTTTGATGGTGATCTTGTTCAACTCCCTGTAGTCAATACATAGCCTCAACGTTCCATCCTTTTTGTTTACGAACAACACGGAGGCACCCTATAGTGACACACTTGGCCTAATAAATCCCTTCTATAACAGCTCATCTAACTGAATCTTCAGTTCCTTAATCTCAGTTGGTGTCATATGATATGGGGCTTTGGAGATAGGTTGGCCACTAGGGGTTAATCCAATTCTAAAATCAATTTTCCTTTGCGGGGGTAGTCCTGGTAACTCTTCAGGAAAAACATCTTTAAATTCACAAACTATAGGAATATTTTCTGCTTTTTCTTCTTCTGTTTAGGTGTTAATAGCATAACACCAATATCCAATACACCCTTGACATAATAGCTTACTTGCTTTCATAGCAGAAATCAAGGGACAAGATTCTTCCTCTCTCTACCCATAGAAACACACTTTCTTCCCTTTTTTATCCTTTAAAATAATCTTAGTATGTTCACAATCAATGTTAGCTCCATAAGTTTGTGACCAATTCATTCGCAAAATGATATCAAAATCAGATAAATCAAATTGAATCACATCCACAGGAAAGTATTTCCACCAATGGTGATAGGAACAAATTTATAGGAGATGGGGCACTCAATCACAGAATCGTTGGGTAGCTTGATCCTATAATTGGTTTCCGTCCTCCTATCCTCCAGGTTCAATTGCATGGCAGATCGGGTGGATATAAATGAATGAGTAACACCCAAATCAAATAATATACAAAATTCCTTTGAATTTAAAAGGAGAGTTCCAATGACTACCGTACTGGATGTGGCAGCTTCCTTCCTACTCATTACATACGCTTGTCCTACTACTGCACGCCTTGGTGGTGGGACCCTTGGTGAGGTGGGGCCAAGGGTTTTGCTACACCTTAGTTTACAGCCTTCATCCTTCGAGGGCATGCAGTAATAAGGTGCTTAGGGCTTTCACACCACATGCACTTATTAGTTCCTACTCCAAATTCAGGGGTGGTGTGATTTGTTCTTCCGTATCTTACACTAGACTCTATCGAGCCTGCTAGACGACTCTTGAGAGGAGCAGGAGAAGGTTTCTTCTGGTTTGCACTCTCACTCGAAGTTCCTCGCTCAAGCCCCTTTCTCTTTTGGTTGATTGGGTTCAGGGATCTCAACTCTGCTTTTACTCGCTCTACTTCAGCAGCTCGCCCATATAGCTCTTGGTAAGTCAAAATTGGTTACCTAACTAACTGATCTGAATATAGAAGGCCAAAACCTCTTCAAACCTTCTCGTCTTCAACCTTTCAGATGATACAAACTTAGGAACAAATATGAATAATTCTATGAACTTATTGACATATTACATCACAGTCATATTGCCAATCATTTTTAGCTCCATAAACTCTTTCTTCTTTTGCCTTTGGGCAACAACAGGCTAAAATTTTGCCCTTAACTCACTCAGGAATTTACTCCAGGTGAATTCAGGCCCTAAAAGCTTATCCTTAACAGTGTTCCATCAAATATTAGCTTCACCAGTCAAATAATACTTCCTAATGTTTACTTTCTTTTCTTATGCCACCTCTACCACTGTAAAAGTTTTCTCCATCCCTCGTACCCATGCCTCTAATACTAATGGATCACAAGTTCCATCATACACTTTAGGGTTGCGTCGTGCTATCCTATCTGCTAATTTATCCTCTTTAGGAGGGTTTTAGTAGGTACTTGGGGAATCTGCTTCATCAGTTCAGCTACTAAGGCCGGCCAGTAGTTCGAGTCCCTAATGTTGCTAGCTAACTCAGGAGGGATTGGTAGCATTTGGCCAAAAGTTGGTAGCACGTAATGGCAGGCTTGATCACCCGATCCCTGGCTATGATCCAAGATTTCCTCTATATAAACCTCTTCATTGTTGGCCACTTATTTGGATATTCTGATCATATATTAAATGAAACAATTCAATCACTAGAATACCCAAACATGTAAGATAAGCATCCCCAACAAATACATTTAACATAACTCAAATATTATTGAAAGAAAACCTAAATCTTTATTATATCATTTCATAACTGCTTATTTACATACATAGCTGCCTGCTTATAAACATGATCAGCAAAACATATCACATCTAACTGACTAGGCAAAGTTAGTTTTGACTCCTACCTCAACCCCAAACTAACTAGCCCCACGACACTAGATCTGTCACATGACCAAAAAGAGAAACAGACCATGTCATCACGGCTAGAGGGGATTGGACTGACTATATACAATGTCATATGCTACACAAAATACAATTATCCAATCCGACCATACCATATATATACATATAGGGCTCAAAATGTAACCCACTCAAGTGCAATCCTAAAATAACCTAGCAATCCCTACACAGATCGTAATCTGGATCGGACTCATCCTCTGGCTCCCCACCCGAGTCGAAGCTGCTGTCCGACACACCTGACTCTACCTCGTCAGCCTCCTGCTTAACCTGCTGCTCCACTATCACCTCATCAATCTCCTGATACCACTGTTGCTCCACCACTACCTCATCAATGTTCTGATCCTCCTCGGGATCCTCCTCCTCCTCCAGATGGCCCTTAAATCCTCTATGGCCTCGTTCTCAGAACTAACTACCATAATCTTTGGCATATCACGGGGATCCACCATCACGTGAGCCTCCCAAGGATTGTTAGGCATCAGTGGGGTGCCCGAAGTAGGCGGCAAAGGTGGTTGCTGTGCTGGTACAGGTGGTGCAGCCGGGGGATGTGCTTGATGTAATGGAAAGGCAAGCTGAAGAGTCTCTATAGTAATCCCCCTCCACTCAAACTCCTCCCTCAACAACAACTCCGAAGTTATGGTAGCCCAAGCCCCCTGGACGTGGAACTTGGGTCCATCCCCACCTAGGTTCCCCGTTATCGTTAAATAATGATAACGGAACCTGAATTCTACCCACTGATCAACTATTGGTAAAGACCATAGCAATCTGTGTTCACGGACTGTGATGCTATGAAACTTAGAGAAAGGGTTTTGTGCATGAGTTATAATACTAGCATGCAATAGTGAAATGTGAGCGGCCATAGATGTACCAGGCATCATGTTAATTGCGCAGGGATCCATCTAGCAAGGAAAACACAAATAAGGGGCATATGGAAGATAAGCAACATGCATTTCTAATACCACAAGTCTATAATAATATACGATATTCCTTACTAATAACCTTTCTCTCCCTCCTATATCTAAACTCCATACTCCGTATCCCATCAAGAAAAATCAAAACTTGGCTCCGATACCAAATCTGTAACACACCAAATGTACATAATTCGCTGATTTCATTCTCTTCATTAGAATCACCGATTAGAAATATTATCCCAATTGATGAGGGCATTACCGCTTTCCAAAAAGGACAAGGCTTAGCTATAAAGAATAAATATAGTAATGCTAAACAACGTTTACCACCACAAGGCATTCACACGATCACATCCTATTAAACCATATATAATTGAGCTCCAAGATCAAAACTATTCAACTATTCTAAGGTTTACACCAAAGTATAGAAACTCTCATGGAGTATACAGTTTCAACTTCAAAATATTTCATAATACAGTGCTCAAAATATTTCAGCGATAAAACACTACTATTTCATTTTGACTTTCTCGCTCACTTATGTTCTCTAGTTGGCCTGTCAGCCTGAGGGCGATTCACTGAGTATTTCCCTAAAACAAAAGATGAAAATATTTCAAACTGTGAGCCGAACCTCAGTACATGTATTCATATATTGTTAAACATTCATGGAAAAAACTGGTTAGACCTGAATTGCAATTCAATTTAATTAAAAACATGGAATGAGATAAATATAAAACTATATTGCTAATTATTATCTGATAGTGAGCCCCTGGTAACTGTTACGATTTGTGTAGGTGTACACCTACCAATTCAATCGAGGGACCTGGCTTGAAGCCATTCGGAGGACTGAAGGGTAGTGCCCTGTAACTGATAACTGATGGGGTCACTTATTATGTGATAAATCATAAATTAAACAAATTCATTGATGAACTTACTAAAACTTTATAATTTTGATAAATACAAACTGATTTCTAAAGATACAGGCAATGAACGTATTTAGTGCTTTTAATGAAATTCACTAAAATGTGACTAAGCACAAAAGGGAAGATAATGATATATTAGGCCCTGATTCTGTACAAAAATATTGTTGTAGAAAC
Organism: Lophocereus schottii; assembly: GCA_002740545.1. Lineage (NCBI taxonomy): Eukaryota > Viridiplantae > Streptophyta > Magnoliopsida > Caryophyllales > Cactaceae > Lophocereus > Lophocereus schottii. The sequence goes on along the minus strand of NCQV01012780.1, from coordinate 10,536 downwards.
ATGTAGTTAGCAGATGTTTTTATTTTCATAGATAATAAGTTCGTAAAAGGAAAGTAAGAGCGTAATAAGGGCTAAAATAAATGATTCGAAACTTAGTCCTCCAATCTCTAGTTGAGACCCAAAACCCCAATATTAAAAACTTAAGAAGCCCGGAAAAATTTCATTTAGAACATGATTCCCACCATAGGATTCCCGAAATGGGGTTAGAACACAAGTATGTTAGTTTTGGTCTAACTTGCGCAGTTCTGGTAAAACGGCCATAACATTTTCCACAGAGCTCAGATTAAGGCAATTCAAAGGCATTTGAAAGCTAGCACACTGAAATATCTGCCCACCGAAAATTATAATTTTTTAGTAGGCCGATAATTACCAGTTTAATCACAAATATTTCCCTATTTTCTAAAATTTTCCAACCTTCACTGTCAAGGCTTTTTCCTTTCTTTTCACACAATTCCCCATCCAAAATCACACCTTAAATTCATGTAACAAGGCGTTGGTCCTTTCTATCACCATATAAAACCACCAAACTCAATTGCACTTTAAAATCATGTACATCAAAGATCATTTTCAATTAAATATACTCTAATAACATGCTTGTTATCAAAGGAAGGTTAAACCTTGCATAATCAATAAAACCCTAACTTTTGGCCAACTTTCACTTCATCCAAGATCACCAAAAACATCCACATAACATTACTAGAGATTAAAACCACTAAATCAAATACAAGAAACCAAGAAAAAACAAACTTCCCACTTTAAAGCTTGCATAATTATGATTATGCTCCCAACTCAACTTCACCATGATCAACATCAAAATAACTCTTGTTTCTTATCAAAACGTGATGATCAACAATCAAAAATATCAAAACAAGAATCAAAACTAAGACAAAATTTAAAATCAACAAGATTAAGATTAAGGTTACTCACTTCAAGCTGGATAAAACTAGAGATGGAGGTAATGTTTTGTGGTTTTGATAATGGAGGATGATGGCTAGGGGTATTAGGATGTCGGGGGGTTCGAGGCAACCGGGGCTGGTTAGAAACTGGCTGAAAAACACCCAAACAGTAGCAACAGTAGCTAGCCGTGTAGAGAGAGGGGAGAGAGAAGATGGGTTTGAGTTTTGGTTGTAATTTTTTGACTTATCTCATGCCTTAGCTAAATTTATAGCTCAAAAAGTAGCTTTTTACTAACCATGATTAAGTTTAAATCATGGTTATTAGCTATAAACTTGTTGGGCTTCAAATTGAGCTGGAAATAAGTTGGGTTCGGAAATAAAACATCTCGTAACGATAATGTTTTTACATAACTCAAAATTAAATTTTTGTAATATTATGGAAAACAAAATAAATTACTTAGATTAAACTTGTTAAGACTGATTATCAATTCTTCCAAAGTTTTAATTAATAATTAAATAAATAAATAAAGGCCGAATTGCCAAGTGAAGGCCCAAATAAACTTTTCCCCACCGGGATGATTAAATGCGATAAATAAATTTGAGAAAATCATTAACTCGAGGTAATTAAATAAATAAACATAATTTAGGGTTGGGTTATTATAGTCTCATTCCCGACCAATAGTCCAGTACCCTCTTCTACGGTAGGTCTAGCACATTCTTTGCCCTTTCTTGCTTAGCTGATTCGAGTTCGCCAATCAAAAACCTCTCCATAGTCAAGTAACATGTCACGAGCTCTTGTAAATATAGCAACATATGGATTATTTGAATCCAACATTTGTTGCAACCCTTGCACAATGTCAGTTCTAACACCAGAACAACCAAATTCCTTAAGTGCACTCATTCAGTTTGACAGTTCATTGCTAATGCCATAGATGTACAACTACATAATTTTGGGAGCAATCCAGACTGTGGAAGTAAGGATCCAATTTTTTGGTGATTGCTACCACTTATCCAGAAAACATAGGGGCTTCTACCATCACTGACATTGTAATCAATCCTTCCCTGCACGGAAGTGGGAGAGAACATGAAGTTGTAGATTCTAATATTGTCAAGGAAATGTTGGTTTGACAAAAATGATTAAGGAAATGGAAGTAACGGTGGAAGTAAGGGAAAAACTAACTTGTCCACTTTGCAACACAAATTGAATCTCGGGCTTGTGATACCAGTATTTCTAACCTTTTCCTCTATCCCCATAATAGTTGTGCAGTATTGAAATGTAGCTGTTCGCAACCCAAAGTCTCATCGGTTTGAGACTGAGTGCCTTAGACGGGGATGTGTCCCTCCTACAATGGGGTTAGCAGGGTAAGTGAGTATGTAACTTCTTCTGTAGGTGGAGGTATTACATAAGGAGCTTTGTTGAATTGGAGATTTTCATCATGACTAGCTATTTGATCTAATTCTGGGAATAAATTTTGTCTATTTAAAGGAAGTATTAATTATATAGTAAATATTCTTGCATAAGCAACAGTATGATACTATATAATACAAAGTCGCCCTTACCAAGATTGTCAATCTTACATGCTGAGATGGGATTTTGCTGCTTATACTCGTTTTCAAGATGCATCGATTGCATTCGTTGCAAATGCATTAATGTTGACCTAACTTGGCATGCCTCCCTTGCGAGCAAGCGACCATGGTGTGCCACCACATGACGCGTCTACGAGCACATGGGTGTTGCAGTTTAGATAAAAAGATTGCCCTCGAGGACCAAAGTAATCTATTGAGCTAATGTCCTATTGAAAATACTAAGTAATCAATCTTTTCAATTAGTTGATTTAAATATACTAATTACCTAATTGGAAACTCAATCAAAGTAAAGCATCTAAGGATTCGATTCACCAAGTAAAGAGTTAGAACATAGAATTAAGCATGCACTTTTCCTGGATTAGATGATTCAAGGAATTGCAATTGAGTTAAATTTAATCATTTCTTTTGAAATAAATTAAATTGCCCAAATAAATTCATATAACACTCTTTTGAGTGTCTTTGATCCAGTCTAGGTTGAAGATTTATGAATGCTAAGTATCCTCTTAACATGTAATTCTCTCTCGAGTTTTGCTAGCTCAAGTTCTATGAAGCAAATCTAATATAGAGTTTCAGTTTTCAGTACTTCACTCGACTACCTAATATAGGTAAGCAAAATTAGCCAAACTTACTCACAACATTTCCATCTCAAGATAGAAGTAAATAATTCTAATCATGTGATGAGCACAAGATTGTAGAAATCAAGGATCCAACTACAATACTATGGCTAACAAATCCCGAAATTAAAGAAAACTACTTGCCCATATTTCAAATTCAACTAACACAAGAGTTCAAGAATAAATTCAAAGGGAATGAAAACTTTACAACAATGGCAGCCCTTCAATGGTGCCACGATCTTCAGGCCTCCAAGAGCAAAGTTTGCCCTTTCAATTCTCCTTTTGCTCCCAAAAATAAACTAAAATTTCTAACTTAAGAGAGATGGATGAGAAAGTAATGGTGAGATGATGCTCATCTTCCTTTGGCTAAAAAACACACCTTTTAAGCACTAAAGATGAGCATCTTCAGCTGCACAACGAAGGAAGATGAAGAGGTTAGCAGTTACAAGCTTACCACGGTCTGTGCAAGCCACTACCGGCAGACTGTGGTACTTGCTAAATCTGAAATCTTCTGCTCTTCTCTTGCTCCATGGGCATACGACTTTCGATACCTCTGTGGTGCACCAACATGCACTCAAATGAGGGTCCATTGTTGGGTTAAATGGTCTAAAATCTTACAAAAGTCACCAAAGAACCATACTCAAGCATAAAACAAGAATAGAAGTATAAATTATAATATAAAGCCTATGAATTCCCGAAAAAGTGCTACAAAACATCCCAAAAATGAAGTATATAGAAGCACTTATCAAATTCCCCCATTCTTGAATCGTTGTTTGTCCCTAAGCAACATTGAAACCAAAAATTATTCACAACCTCCTTAGGAAAGACATTGGTAGCAACTAAATGGCAAAGTCGAGCCAAAGTTAGCCCAAAGTGCCAAAATCATTAAACAAATAGGCTAGGAAATGAAGTTTCCGAAATCATTGATAGACTATAATGTCAAGTTTGATAAGACTCTCTAATTCGCCATCACTAGTATGTAATACACATTACACAATTATGACGATTTTATGAGGTTGTAACAGGGCCATGGGTAAAGGTAAGAAAGGAACGAATATTTTAGAAATGTAGAGCTAGAAGCCATAGGCTAAGATCTAAACTCTTCTAATGTGCTTATGCAACACTCTCCTCGAACTAATATAATTCAATAACAAATACATCCCCTTTCATAACCAAATGAAGAGAAAAAGAGTTGAAAGTCAAATATACTTTTTACAATCCAAACAAGGCCAACATTCCTTTATTCTTTTGTTTTCTTTTCCGTTCTTTTTTTCTTTTTTTTCATTTTGTTTTTTTTTTTGGGGGGGTTTCTTTTGTTCTTCCCTTCTTTTCAATCTCACAAAAAAGTTCACTAAGGGAACACGTAACAAACTTGAATTTCAACTCTCCTCTAATCTTTATACAATAAAACAAGGGATCTCTTATATGAACATAAGAACACAAATCCCTTCATCAACTGACCAACTAAATCCACTAAAAAGATCTCAATGCACCTTACTAACTTCCAATCAAACTCAGTTTACGAGGATGAAATGCTTCTATAGTCTTGGCTTAAGGATAGATAAATGTTTGGTCAAAGGTTATGTTCCAAGGTTCACATCAATAAAAACGAATATAAGCTCAAAGGGGGTTAGCAAGTGATATATCATGCATAACAAGGGTGGCGACTCGGTCTTTTGGGTTAACAAGTCAAAGAATGCCTCAATCATGTTGTGTAAATGCATATGCTATGTGTGATCTTGAATGAGATTCAAAGCAAGTTCTAGAGAAATGATGTCGAGAAAAAGTCGCGTATGAATTGACAAGAGACTAAATTAATAAATTAGTCTTTAAAAGCTTAAAGCCTCATGGGATATCTACCAAGGTCATACCTAGCTTATGAGGAGACGCATGCCAACATTCATGTAGGAACCATGGGGCTGGCCAAAACATGAAGCTTATTTTCGCAAACTCATTTTCAAACATGTTTATTCACAATTAGGCAAATCAAAAGGTCAATCTAAACCAAAGAAGTCTATTTAGTCTACAAAGTTCATCATTGAAGGATTTTTCCTTTTTTTTCATTTGTTTTTTTTTTGGGGTGAATGCATGCTCCTAATAAGAATACCCAGAAAATGCAAAAACTACAAAAAGGAATTGAAAATGAAAAGAAACCTAAATGTACCTCTAACATGCTCTAGCTACATGAGATTAAACCTAAAATGCAACTCTAAATGCAATCATGAACAATATATACAATACATACACATGTACACACCAAACCAAATCAAGCATCAGTTGCCATCAATTAACTGACTAACTCCCCTATGCTTGAATAAAGCATTGTCCTTAATGTGAGCATAGTTGTAGAAAAGGAAAGGGGGAATAACAACAAGCAATTAGAAGGGAGGTGGGAAAGGAGGGTGGCGAGGTTGACCATAAAAGATATGTCAATCTCTTTAAGTCTCTAAAGGTGCCCTAAAGTCTTGAACATATATGACATCTAAATGTTGATACCCAAGATCAAACTGGGGACCTTTAATGTGTAAGACTAATGTGATAACCACTACATGACAACAACTGGACAACGACATTACACTAAAATTTTGTACAAATCCTAATTTTCAAATGGGCGAAAAATGCATAACGAATTATATGTAACGAATGAACCCTTGGGAAGAACACATATGACATCTAAATGATCATCAAAAAAGTAATATGCTATCACATTGCCCTAGTAATTAATGAGACTAAATTTTTATCAAAATAGTGACCTTTTTATCGCTTTATATTTTAAACAAATAAGATTATAGAGGTCAAGATTTCATAGAGCTCTAATTTGTATAGTTGAAACTTGAAAGCATGATATAGTAGGAAACTTGGAATGAGATTTTCATTCCCGCAACCTAAATATAGTCACTCTTTATAATTATATTTGGATGTGCATGAGTAAGGATTATCTCTCAAAATCATTCACATGACATAATAGTGAAATCTAAATCACAACCCTATATATATATAGATGCTCCTTACTTGAAATTTACTTTTTTATCGACTCCCTTGATCCCTTTCTTTCCTCTTTAGCTATTATGAATGGGGCCTATCCTTTGCATTGACTACTGGTAGGGCCATCAAACTGGATGGTATGATAAGGTAATTACATGGTGTGTTATTGACTTCACCTATAGATGACTTTTTATGGTTACTTTGGTTGCTGCAACCACCTTTCATTATAGATAAAGTTGGAAAAGAGTGATTCGACACAATAATATCACCAAAATCTAACTTAAAATTATTGAATTAAACAAGAATCTACTATAGATTAAACTAATTTTCACCCGGACTCAATAGAATAAACTATTTAGTGTGTAAACACATATTTTCAATTTTTAAGTAACCCTAAGCTATTTCAAGAGCAACACGAAGTTGACCACATTATTACATGGATCGATCTGAATTCGGCATGTGTTCCAACTCTAGTTACGAACAATCTCATTTCCTATACTTTATCGGCTTGTCACCTATATACTGATCTTACGATGTGGTTACTTAATATTAACAATCTCATTCCCTACTACAAAGGATGGAAAACAATTTTTCAAGGAAAAACATGTTCCCCCCAATGGAGGAAAACAATTTCCATTTTGGCAAAATAGGAAGTTGATTTTCTTTCTTCAATTTTTTGATGATATGGGCAAGCAGAATTTAGGTGAAAAATCTGACTTCAACGAGTAGTATGAAAACTTAATTATTCGATCAGAAATATTAAGATAAACCCAGTTCTAGATTTTGAGATCAAGTTTCTTTTATTTGGTCAACATTCATCTGCCCCACGTCAAGTCAATCGACATTTTTTGCCGCTTAAACAATTCAGTTGACTTAACGTTAAAACAATTTCAACTGTTTGGATCAAAACTTGATCATCACATAGGAAATATTGAAATACGCTCAAATCCATATTTTGAGCTCTACATTCCTCTATTTGGTCAATGCTTTTTCTCCACCATGAAAATTCAATTGACATTTCTCGCCACTTAAAGAATTCGGTCAATATTTTTTGTCACTAAAATAATTTTACCAATTTGGTTGAAACTGATCATGAGATAGAAAAGATTAAAATAGGCTTAAATTTTAATTTTGAGCTCAACCTTCATTTGGTCAACATTTTTCTCTGCCACGACAATTCAATCAACATTTTTTGCCGCTTCAACAATTTGATTTTTTTGTCCCTAAAACAATTTCACTATTATAGATTGAAAGTTGGGTATTCCATGGAAAAAATTTTAAAATGCTCAAATAGAAATATTTTGGGAGATATATAGGGTTGTCATTTTGACTTCACTCTTACGTCATGCGAAATATTTTGGGAGATAACCCTTACTCATGCACGTCCAAGTATAATGATGAAGAGTAATTATATTTAGGTTATGAGAAATAAATTATCATCCCAAATTTCCCACAATATAAAGCTTCCAAGTTTTAACTATAAAAATTAGAGCTCCATGAAATCTTGAACTCTATAATTTTATTTAATCATTCTTTCTTGCCTCGATTTCTTCAACTATTATGAATGGGGCCTATCCTCTACTTTCACTGTTGGTAGGGCCATCAAACTGGATGGCATAATAAGGTAATTACTTGTTGTGTTATTGGCTTCTCCTATAGGTGACTTTTTATGGTAACTTTGGTTGTTACAACCACATTTCGCTATAGAAAAAGCAAAAAAAGAGTGATTCGACATAATAATATCCGAATCTGACTTGAAATTATTGAGTTCAACACATATCTACTACAGATTAAACCAATTTTGGCCATAACTCAATAGAATAAACTCTTTAGTGCGTAGACACATTATTTTCAATTTTTAAGAAACCCAAACCCATTTCAAGAGCAACACGGAGTTTACCAGATTATTACATGGATCGATTTGAATTTGACATGCGTTCCAACTCTAGTTACGAACAATCTCATTCCCTATACTTTATAGGCTTGTCACCTATATATTGATCTTACAATGTGATCACTTAATATTAACAATCTCATTCCCTACTACAAAGGATGGAAAGCAATTTTTCAACAAAATGATGTTCTCCCAATGGAGGAAAACAATTTCCATTTTGACAAAATAGGAAATTGATTTTCTTCCTTCAATTTTTTGACGATATAGGCAAGCTGAATTTAGTTGCGAAATTTGACTTCAATAGGTTGGATCAAAACTTAATTGTTCGATCAGAAATATTAAGATAAACCTAATTCCAAATTCTGAGATCAAGTTTCTTTTATTTGGTCAACATTCATCTCCGTCCCGTCAATTCAATCAACATTTTTTACCACTTAAATAATTTAGTTTACTTGCCACTAAAACAATTGGAATTGTTTGGATAAAAACTTGATGATCACTTAGGAAATATTGAAATAGGCGCAAATCCATATTTTGAGATCTACATTCCTTTATTTGGTCAACATTTTTTCTCCACCATGAAAATTCAAGTCACATTTATCCCCACTGAAACAATCTGGTTAATATTTTTTTACCACTAAATCAATTTCTACAATTTGGATCGAAATTGATCATAAGACAGAAAAGATTAAAATAGGCTTAAATCTAAATTTTGAGCTCAACCTTCATTTGGTCAACATTTTTCTCTGCCACAACAATTCAATCCACTTTTTTTGCCGCTTCAACAATTTGATTTTTTTTGTCCCCAAAACAATTTCACCATTTTAGATTGAAAGTTGAGTATTCCATGAAAAATATTTTTAAAAGCTCAAATATAAATTTTAAGCTCAACATTGATTTATTTGCTCAATATTTATCTCCACTATGACCATTAAATCGATATTTTTCTTCCCTTAAACAATTCTATTGATAGCTTCCTTTTTTCAAGTTGAAAAAAAAAACTAAATTTTAAGTAAGGAGCATCAATATATATGGGTTTTCATTTTGATTGCACTCTTACGTCTTGTGAAAGACTTTGGGAGACAATCCTTAGTCATGCACGTCCAAATATAATTATGAAGAGTGATTATATTTAGGTTACAGGAATGAAATTCTCATCCCAAGTTTCCTACTATATCAAGCTTTCAAGTTCAACTATAAAAATTAGAGCTCTATGAAATCTTCAACTCTACAATTTTATTTAATCATTGTTTCGTGCCTCGATTTCTTTAGCTATTACGAATGGGGCGTATCCTTTGCTTTGACTATTGGTAGGGCCATCAAACTGGATTGTATGATAAGGTAATTACTTGGTGTGTTGTTGGTTTCACCTATAGGTGACTTTTTATGGTTACTTTGGTTGTTGCAACCACCTTTCATTGTAGATAAAGCCGGAAAAGAGTGATTCGACACAATAATATGAGCAAATCTGACTTGAAATTATTGAGTTAAACACGAATCTACTACAGATTAAACCAATTCTGACCCCAACTCGATTGAATAAACAATTTAGTGTGTAAACACATTATTTTCAATTTTTAAGTAACCCTAAGCTATTTCAAGAGCAACACAGAGTTGACCACATTATTACATGGATCGAACTAAATTCGGCATGTGTTCCAACTGTAGTTACGAACAATCTCATTCCCTGTACTTTATCCACTTGCCACCAATATATTGATCTTACGATGTGGTCACTTAATATTAACAATCTCATTCCCTACTACAAAGGATGGAAAATAATTTTTCAAGGAAAATAATGTTCTCCCCAATGGAGGGAAACAATTTCCATTTTGGCAAGATCGGAAGTTGATTTTCTTTCTTCAATTTTTTGGCAATATGGGCAAGCTTAATTTAGGTGCAAAATCTGACCTCAACGGGCTGCATCAAAACTTAATTATTTGATCAGAAATATTAAGATAAATCCAATTCTAGATTTTGTGATCAAGTTTCTTTTATTTGGTCAACATTCATCTCCGTCTCGTCAACTCAATCGACATTTTTTTCCACTTAAAGAATTTAGTTGACTTGCCCCTAAAACAATTGGAATTGTTTAGATAAAAACTTGATCATCACATAGGAAATATTGAAATACGCTCAAATCCATATTCTGAGATCTACATTCCTTTATTTGGTCAATATTTTTTCTCCACCATGAAAATTCAAGTCACATTTATCACCACTTAAACAATTCGGTCAATTTTTTTTTTACCACAAAATCGATTTCAACAATTTGGATCGAAATTGATCATGAGATAGAAAAGATTAAAATAGACGTAAATCCAAATTTTGAGCTCAACCCTCATTTAGCCAACATTTTTCTCTACAATGACAAATCAATCGACAATTTTTGCCGCTTCAACAATTTTATTTTTTTGTCGCTAAAACAATTTCACCATTTTAGATTGAAAGTTGAGTATTCCATGGAGAATATTTCAAAAAGCTCAAATATAAATTTTAAGCTCAACATTGACTTATTTGCTCAATATTTATCTCCGCTATGACCATCAAGCCGATATTT
>NCQV01012706.1:3517-13715 GCA_002740545.1 Lophocereus schottii | reverse complement strand
ATTTAGTAAACCTCGAAACTCATTCTGAGGTTGAAGACCTAATCGTTTTCAGGAAACGACTAAATAAATCGAATAACGACTAAATTAAACTATTGATATCATTTAAAGGTATAATGGGCACGAATTGATTTTGAAATCAATAATAGCAATAATAATCTCATCTTTAATGAAATTATAGTTCTCAAAAGCACATCGATAATAATTTAACTCATACAGTTACTAAAAATACGAATTTAGAACGTAAAAAGGAAATTTAACGGGAAACGAAAGCGTGGGGTCCTACAAGTAGGCTCTGTTGAAGTGGCTTTTGCTATTTTTTAAGGCTTTTCTTTTGTGTTTGGGTTGGAAATTGTGTTTGGGCCATTTTTCAGGCTTCCTTGTTGACTAAGGAGGGTAGATTAAGGGCCTCAATGAGAGTCTTGATGAAACCAAAAGGTGAAATGAGGTGTAAGCATGGCGATATGTTCCATCGTATGGAGCGACAAAAGGTGAAATGAGTTTGGGGTTAAAAAACAAAAAGTGAGGCTACCATGGACCGTCAGCTTACATATAGGTCATCCATGGTAGGCTCTATCCAAGTGGGTTTTGCTATTTTTTTAAGGCTTTTCTTTTGTGTTTGGGCTATTTTGTACCCTTCTTTGTGGACTAACAAGGGTCGATTTAGGGGCTAAATAAAAGTCTAGGTGAAACCAAAATGTGGATTTTTTGCGGGTGGATTTCAGAGGAAGGCAGAGGGTTTTGATTGAATAATAAATATGAAGGTTGAGTCAACAACCATCCAGAAAAGGAGCTCTAAATTTGATATTGACTTGAGAAGGGTAAATCCTCAACCCCAAATCATTAACACATAAGAAACCCAAAAACAATGGATTCTTTTCTTAGATTCAATCTCTAACAATCCATGTGATTGTGAGATTAGAGTTTGAAAGTGAGATCGCTAAATATGATAAACACTAAACTCCAAATCTCCCTCTTAAGGGCTTAGACACATAAAGAGAAATTTGAAAGGAAAAACTCTAGCCGACTACTGTAAATTATAGATAAACATTAAGAGATTTTAAGAGAGGGAATGACCTATAGCCTTTCAATTCATTCACTCATCAAATCAAACTATAAATTGAAGCGAATAGGTATATAAATATGCAAACAGAGGGGAGTAGGATAATACATTACTATGGAAAGTGTTCAAATGAGAGTCTTACAAAATATCTTAAGAAATAAATCAAAAATCCAAGGAAAATGACAAATACAATGAGCTATAATTTTTAGGATTTCCTCTCCATATTCTAGGAAGATTTTAGAGATTTGTACTATACCAATGGAGATACTGTTACTTGGAGCCTTTTCTCCAGCTGTAGTTTCATTTCAAATATGAAAACACGAAGGAATACAGATGTATTTTCCTCAAATTGTGTCAAAATTCAAATTGTTTCAAAACTGCATGTCATGCACATTTTGCAAAATTTTGACCATTTTGTTCTCAAATGGAATCGAATGCCATTTTGGTACACATAAGGCCAAAATATACATCATAGAGAGATAATTATGAAAGGAATTGCATCAATTGGGCACCCTTAGGAAGTAACCAAACGTTGCCCAAACCGCAAAAATCTACACTAGCGATATGACGTTTTTGCCATTTTAGGGAATTGAAATGCAAACATTTTCTAAAAATATTTACATATCTTAATAGTACATTTTATCACCTCTTCAATACGGAATAGATCACCAATTTTCAAACCCATTTACTGATAGAGTGTCTGGTTTGGGAAAAATGGTTTTCCCATAAAATCATTTTCCATGGAAGATGGTTTTCCGAGGAAAATTGATTTTCATGCCAAATTTTTTGTTGTTTGATATAAGACAAATCATATCTCATACCAAAAAGGAAAAATGTCAACTAAATTATTTAAGTAATAAAAATATTGACTAAATGGTTTGTAGTAGAGATAAATGTGGACTAACTAAGGAAATGTTGAGCTTAAAATTCATTTTTGAGCTTTTTGAAAATATTTTCCATTAGATAACGAAGTTTTGATCCAAAATGTTGAAATTATTTTAGTGGCCAAAAACATCGACCGAATTGTTTAAGTGGTGAACAATGTCGATTGAACTGTCATGGCGGAGAAAAATGTTAACCAAATGAAGGGATGTTGACTTCAAAATCTGGATTTGAGCATATTTTAATCTTTGCTATTCAGTGATTAAGTTTCTGATCCATTCCATTGAAATTATTTTAGTGTCGAATCAATTGAAATGTTTAAGTGGCAAAAATGTCCATTGAATTACTGCATCAGAGAAAAATATTAACCAAATGAAGGGGTGTCAAGCTCAAAATCTAGATTTGAGTCTATTTTAATCTTTCTACTTGATGATTAACTTCGATCCATACAATTGAAATTATTCTATTGTTGAGTCAACTGAATCGTTTAAGTGGCAAAAAATATCCACTGAATTATCATGTCAGAGATAAATGTTGACCGAAAGTAGAAACCTAGAGCTCAAAATCTGGATTTGAGTTTATTTTAATCAGTTCCATTGGATAGTCAAGTTTCGTTTCAAATGATTGAAAATCAAATTTTACAATAATTTTGACTGGCCATATTGCAAAAGAGTTGAAGGACGAAAATGAACTTCATACATTCTCAAAATGGAAATCATTTTCCTCTATTAGGGGAAAAGTAATTTTACTTGGAAAATAATTTTTCATCTTTGAGTATGCCGAACAACGAAAACTTAGAAGACAATTGTTTGATAAAGTCATTTTTCCCCAACCAAACACTACCTAAGTGAAATACCATGACAAAGTAGGCCAATGTGCTGAGGGAATTTTTGGTAGATGAAACCCTCTCTATGTCCTGGTGCAAGGCTAAAGAGGTCTCGATATACATCACCTATGGTTGCTAAAGAATGATAATAGCTAGCTATAAGAAAGCAATTGATTGCACATTTTTACATCTAGAAAGAAGTTCAAATATGATTGGAAATGTGCTCAGCTGAAAGAGAAAAAGTTAAAATTGAAAAATTTCATTAGAGACAATGACAAGGACATTGTAGTCATGAATCAAAAGGAAAAAACCAACTTTTCTCTATCCTAATGGCCAGTATCCTTCACTGATTATCATATAAAGTTAAATATGAAGGTTAGAACACCCCTTCCTACTTACTCTAAACCATAAGGTGTGATTCCTATGCTTCAAGAGTTAGATTTATCTCTTATCTTCCTAATTGTTTTTTAATAATTGAGAGGCAGGGGAGTTGAGAGGATTCCCTTGTAATCATTGTAAACAGTAACTGAGTTGTCAAACTTTGAATGAATGCACCTAAGGCTTGAGATTATTAAGAGTGAGTTAGCACATTAGAGAAAGGTTGTAATGGAGCTAATGAGAGCTCAAATCAAGTTTGTTAGTGAGCTTAGAAAAACCCCAATGTATGTTAAAGAACTAGGTGGATTCTTGTAACATATAGTTGAGCCTATCAAGGTGGTGTGAGGGAACACTGATTGCAGGTAAAGAGTAGGCGTGCTCTTACTAAGTCAGCTATCAAAGAGTGCTATGGCAAGACTCTATGGATAATGAGGATTAGTGAGGCTCTTTTTAGGTAGCAAGATATTATAGAGTGCTCATGGAAAACTTTGTTGCTTATTAGAAGTTGTGGGGCTCTTATTAGGTAGTTAGGCTTGTTAGGGTGCCTCGAGAAAACTCTAATTGCAAGCTAGAATTCAGATGACTCTTGTCGAATTTATCCTGAGCAAGACAGTGAATTGTTAAAATCCTAAGAGAGGACCCTAACCAAAGATGTGGCCTAGTGGTTAGCGAACTTCATGAGCAAATTTTATGTTTTCTCCCTCTTTTATATTCTACACATCCTATAATCTCGAGGCATATCCCTTTAATATGTGTCAAAGTTTTTGTTATATTTTCTTCTGTATATCCGCTTGTTAGGTTGGAGTCTCTTACAAACACCCATTTGCATACTATCCTACTTAGATTCCATTATTTTTTATAAGTCATTTACCTGTCACCTTGTTCACTTCCTCTAGGGTGACATACCTCAATATTGAGAAGAACAATTGGTATAAGAGCCTAACCTACTTAAGAGAGTTTGCCACCTATAGGGAAATCCATAGGCTTAGGCCAACATGGATGTTTATTGGTTATGTATCTATTTTGATGATACTAACGTATTCACCTAGAAGTGCTGGAATGAAGCTTTATGTTGAGATAATTGGTTCTAATATGTGAGATACTATCAGTATTAGAGATTAAATGCTTACGAAAACAAAGATGACAATAAAAGTGAAGGAGTTGAGTTAGAGGATCCTGAGGCACTCAAGCTAGAGGGATCCCATGAGGATCATATAACATCTAATAACAATGCCCAAACGATTAAAAGATCGGACGACCAAGAAACTCCTAATAATAAACAAGGCACAAACTGACTCTCTTCCTACTTCTCAGAGGCCATGAAGCGTGTTAGATCTCAAGTCCATTTAGAAACTTGAAGTGGCCGAAAGCTCTAACAAAGATCTCGAACACACTAAATATTTGTTAGAAGCTATAGGATTTTTAAGTAGAAAAATCAAACTTAGAACAAAACATAAGGTTGCACGTTCATCATAAGAGGTAACAAATACTTACTCTTATAAAGTCGAACAAATGTGAATATTTCATATTGCTTGGATAACA
Source organism: Lophocereus schottii (assembly GCA_002740545.1). Lineage (NCBI taxonomy): Eukaryota > Viridiplantae > Streptophyta > Magnoliopsida > Caryophyllales > Cactaceae > Lophocereus > Lophocereus schottii. Next base: position 9,027 of record NCQV01012706.1, on the reverse strand, counting down.
AACTATTTACCTATGTGTTTATTCTGTGTAAATATTTATATCTTATTCCATGCACTTTTTATTAGTAGCCTTATCCCTTTGAGTTATAATTATTTAATGTCGATAACAGAAAGAATGCCACTCATTTGATGTACAATTTTTTTAGGTCTTTACAAAAAATGGTCTCATGCATATATCACATGTGTTAATTATGCTTAGAAGGCTACATGTGTTAGACACTCATGTGCATGGCTTTATAGCTTCATCCCTATGATTGGCATATATTTTGATGCATATATATTTTGTACCTTTGGCTATCTTATGTCACCATAATTTCATGCTATGTCTTTTAGTTTCATTACTTGCATGATTGTGTAATATCTCTAACATGCTCACTTAAAATAGATCTCAACAATTGAATTTGATGTAATAAATGAAATCATTCAGATATGATTGAGAGTATGATTCTTGAATATCTTTGTAAGTGTTATATGTTTGTTATGTAGGAGTGATGATTGAGGTTTAAGATAACAATGCTCTTTGGCCTTTCTTACGTCTTTATGATTAATACTTGTCCACATGGTAGAATAGGTTTGACTAGTTAATTAGTTTCCATCTTGGATAGGTGTCAATGAAATTGGTATCATCAAGATTTACACATCGATGGGGAGTCACTGTCTCAATACTAATGAGTTATTAGATTTTTTGAATAGAATTGAATATGATAATGTGTTTTATGAACCTTTATTAAGTTCTACGACCAACGTTTCACCTAAAATGACTCTATCCCAAAGGCCTTAAGACAAAGCCACACTTCAAGGTGAACTTGTGCATTACAAAATAAGTTTAAGAACAACAAGATAATATCTCAAAGTCAATCACAAAAACATCAGAGTTAGACCTAGATGATTTAGAGTTGCACTGTAAATCTAGAGTCACCCTAACGGTGAGCAAGCTAGAGACTTTGAACCGCCATTAGTTCCTAGCACTGGTGAAGAAACTACAGTAAAGTCTATTAAATACCAACATGTCATGGAAAATTGGTTTTCCTTAACACCATACACTTAGATGCCTCTAAGCTTAAGCCTTGAGCCCAATTCTTGGATATAAAGCTTGATCCCTTATTCGGTTGCTTTGCCAACCTCCCTGATTAAGTTTTGAGGTTAGGATTGTATAGGGTATCCTTAGTTAATGAATCCTAAATGTAACCAAAGCATCTGTGAGAATATTTAGAACCACTCTAAAACATAAGAAAACTCCACCTTTAAGTTCCCCATAAAGAAGACTCTCTATGAACTACTCTGTGCTATGACAATAAAAGAAAGCCGAAGTAAAATCTAATATAGTCGTGACTCTAAGTCAATCTAAGAGTACACAGAACTAACAATGATACAATCTAGGAGACCCTGAAGGATACATCGTAGAAGATCTTAGAAAGAAGGATGAAGCATTTGAAGGTTTCACTAATGAGAGCCAATAAGAAAACTCAAGTATCAGTCATTACATGAAGGTTCCAACTTTCTAACATTGAGCTTTAACAACCAAAGTCAAAGACGTAACTCTGAAACCTCAGAAAGTACCTTTACAATCTTGGTTAGAGTCGATAATTGAGTATTATGTTTATGAGCTTAACGTCTTTAATAGAAGTGATTTACTATATATCCTGATCACCTTAGATATAACTTAAAAAGGGAAATGATGATATTCTCTTATATTTAGATGCTTATGGCCATAAACATGATTGTCTCTAACATGGGTTCACTTTGTCATACAGTCCCTTGCAATCATTCTATATTATTATCATAAAGAGGGATGACTTTTGCATACTTGCATGCATAAGTACTTGTTCATGCATTTGGATGCTATGTGTTATGCGCGCTAACATGTCCCACACCTAATAACCTTTCTTCACCCAACATGTATTTGTGGCGTCTATGAAATGCCACTAAAAATTGAACTACCTCCATGTCATATAATTCATAGGCACCATTTAAAGTTAAGCTCTGGATTCCTAATCTCACATTAGTTCAAATAATCCTTAAGCCACTTAATTTTTGAGTCATTGAAGCTTAATTGGAAGTATTGATGCTTGCTTACATTTTCATGCTTTATTAATATGTAGCTAGCCTTGATAAACAAACTCTATTTATTGACTCTCCGAGACACTGGCCATAAAAAGGTAGAGTTGTGACAATACACTGCATTTGCACCATCAAACTGTTACCTAGTTTTGAATGAATGATCATGTTGATTCTTGATTGATTATTTAGCAATTTGGGTTTCATGATGATCATATTCATGAAACCTTAGAATCAAGACTCTTTAGGATCATCGTGATTGATCTATAAATACCAAGAATGATATGCCTTGACAATTGAATCATTACCTTATGTAGTCCATGTTCCAATGATTATTTGCATGTACGTAGCATATGTGCTATGCATTGAACAATTCATTCTAGTATATAAGCATGTGAAAATTAGCTTGTGGCATAACATAACTTATACTGATTTTGATGGACCATGTATCTTGTGATTGGAATTCATGCTTTGCACTTATCACACATTCTTATGATTAGTTGGCTAAGATACCTTTATCTAGGGTTTCTCATGTTTATTTTAGAATGGTATATATGCATGATATATACATAAATGGTCTTGCTTGAATGTTGTACCTTATTAATGCAGGTTATAATTTAGTTGATATCACACTCCAGGTTATATATGACTATGAAATGCAGGCTAATGTTCATGGTTAGCCATTATGATTTTATCATGATCATTACAAGTCCTACTCATTTATTGATAATTGTATAATTTTCCTTGATGCATGAATTTATTACATATGATAAAGTTAATCTAGTGGATGTCATAATAGATGAATTTTACCATAGTAAGAATTATATGATCAAAGAAGGATCATTAGAGTCAGAAAGACAATGTCAGAATCAGGGCTAACATGACCCTATCAATTAGTCAATAATGAGAAAATAGGCACTAATGTTACAAATCTAAGCCAAACGAGGGCACTTACCACTATAAACTTCAGTGGATATCCTTATCAAAGTATCCTACATCTCTCTCCATCTATAATTGCCTTTGCCTTCTTTTACCACATTAAATCATTCTCTATCTACATTATTCCCTATTTATGATCTTTATCATGAACATTTTACTCATTGTAGTTGTCATTTTTGTGATCTAAACAATCAAGGTTATGGTATTTGGATGGTACACCTCTGACTTCGTCCCCTCGTAAAGGAATACGATGACTTTGGATGTTATCACCACATTTTTTTTGGAAAACTCGACTAGTGGGAGAAATGATTTTAAATGTTTGCAACATGCTTTTGAAGAATTGGTTTGCCTAAGTATTGTTTATGTCACAATATTTCATGTTTGCTAGGAGGCAAGAAAAAGGAAGAATAATAAGGCATGAAACAGAATATGGCACAATTGCTAAGACATAGGGAAACAATAATGAAGCCTGGCAAAGCAAGATCATATACCCTAATCTCATTCAATCCAAAGTGCATGTTAATGACAAGAAATTGTATCAGGCATCAATACAACATCAAAGACACAGTAGCCCACCTACAATGACTCTTATCAATGTCTATTAGATGGTATGTTAGATATACAATTTTAGTTTGATCCTTCCATCTCACTTAATAATTTTACTTTGATGCTCATGTGACATGATCCTTAGAATGAGCATGTTATAAAACATCTTTTATGCTAGTGAGTGCGTGTCATTCAACTCAAATTGATATCTTTGGCCAACAACCTTGTGTAAGAATTGTTATTGTGTCCATCATTTCAACAAGAATAGTGGATTTTGATTGATTAGATTATACACTTAGATAATGCATGCATGACTACACTTGCTCAACTTGCCTTAGCCTTCTATAACTATGTGTTCAAGAAGAGTTATCATGTGCTTTTAATGGCCGTGATGTTTCAAAGTTACAACATGTGACCTTAGAAGCCCCTATTTTCCTATGAACATGCCCTTATGCACTTTCACACATGATAGTATTATAAGTTGAGTTGTGCCTTGGAAAGAAGGATAAGTTGATTTTGATTTATTATATTTAGATTATTTTATGTATGTTTTTCATGATAAGAATTTATACCAGTAAGTCATTAAGCCTTACACGTCATTATTATTCATCTTGGTGATCTATTTGCTTTATATTACACTTGGCATTTGACTCCCTATGACATGATCATGTGAATGCCACATTAAGGGGGAGTTAAGCATGACACTCACCCTACCCTTTATTTATCACCTGCCTCTCTTTTTAATGATGGCAAAGTGGCAGAAAATGGAAGAATTATAATAAGAGGGAGAAAATTATTTATCATCATCAAAACTTGGGAGATTTTTGGATCTAAGGAGGCATTGATTTCGATTATGACATATCAATTAAGGTTGTTGAAATTCTTACGCTTTATAATTGATGATATACAATGATATGTGAAATACTTCTGTTCTATACTTAACTTGACTGATAGCTTTATATGGCTGACTAAGCATAGGGTTTATAGCCCTATCAAAGCACTTTGTAGACAGAGCTTAGAAATATGCTGTAAGAAACTTGACACTAACATAGAACATATGTGCATATGTGATTGCTTTGATGTAAATATGATGCAATGGTATTCTTAATCACATTAATTACATAAAAGAGGCAAAATGAGATTAGGTGGAAATGCTTTCTTTCTTTTGCTATATTTGATTCATGAGCTTATACATATGAAGCATTTGACATCAGGGTTAGTGAAATTCTCAATGTGATTCATGCATCATTATTTGAGATATTTGTCATCATTTGCCCATATATATGTCGAGTTGGAAATGATTAAAGAATGCAGATACTTAAGAGTTGTAATGCCCCTGTAACTACATGATTCATTACTTGCATTTACTTGCCTGTAGTTCACCAATTAGAATTAATAACCTAATGAATGGGGCATTACCGCCATCCAAAAGGGACAAGGCTTCCCTTACATATGAAAACTTAGCTATAAAGCCAAAGTTTACCCTCAAAAGGGCATTCACACCATCACAACTATTCAAACTGTTTAGTTATATACAGAAACAGTTCTAACATCCCAATTATCTCAAGGATTACACCAAAATAATAATTCAGTTCAAATATACAGTTTCAACACCAAAATGCATCAGAATATGATATGACAGCAACTCATCACTCATACACCGCAAGTCACATGGATAGTCCTGGCTCACTTATCACCTTCAGCCGTCCTACCCGCCTGAGCGCGGTTCACTGACCACTTTTCTAAAACAAAATATGAAAACATTTTGAATTGTGAGCCAAAGCTCAGTACATGCATTCCTGCAATGTTAAGGATTCACTGAAAATTTATTTGGGTCTGCTTTGCAATTCATTTTAATTTTAAAACAGGGAATGAGATGCATATAGAACTGAATTGTCAATTATTATTTGTTAGTGCGTCCCTTAGTAACTGTTACGATCTGTGAATAGGTGTACACCTACCGAGCCG
>NCQV01012606.1:5754-19323 GCA_002740545.1 Lophocereus schottii | reverse complement strand
CCTTTTCCCCCAGATTTTTACCAAATGCCCGACTACCCCAGCCCGAGAGAGTGAGAGAGAGAGACAGAGAGAGAGAGAGACCCGGAGAAACGAAAGCAGTGATATTTGTTGGGGAGTTGAATTGTAGAAACAACTGCATTGACATTGATTGCTCCGTTTTTTCAGTTTAATTCTGGTTTTGGGATTCAAGCTTTTCGTTCAAAGTTTTTCTGGGCTTTTCCCCGAACTCGTAAGTCACTAACTCACCACCCTCTCTATCAATTTCAGTCAGATTCTCTCTCTTTCTATTGGTGTAATCTTTGTCGAAATGTTTGGTGGTTAGTTTAATTGTTTGCTGGTGGGTAATTTGCTCTGAAAAATTTATGCTTTCGCCCTATTATATATGCTCTAAATTGGATTGCACTGATGTCTGTTCTTAACAAGTGAAGAAGTTGGCTTTTTGGATCAAATTCACGACATGCTTAAGGTTTTTTTAATGTTTTTTAGTTGGAATTAGTGATCCTGAATTGTTGAATTTCGGCGTTGTTGATTAGGCAAAAGCTTCGTTGGTGGGGTTGCCTTCTCTTCTTTTTTTTGGGAGGGGGGGGTTTGTTAGGGGTTTGAGGGTTTCATCCACAACCTCAGACTCTGGTATTTTTTGTGAATTAAGAGTTGGTAACCCTGAATTTGTAAATTTCACCATTGGTTTTATGTTGGTTTCTTCCCCCTTCCCCCTTTTTTGGCTTTTGTTGGCATTAGTCAAAGTATATATACATGACATCAGAACATATATCTGTGTAGGCTATGCCTCATGTGAAGGTGTTTGGAAGGGGGGTTTTCTTCTAATCCTCAGCAGATCATACCTTGTCTTCTTTTGTTGCACTTTGATTTTGTTCCTCTAATGGGTCAAGGGGAAAGTTTTTGTCTGAGTAGTGAGTTATGTCAAAGAAAGTTTATTGTTCTTGTTAGACCTTGTGGATAGCCTGTATTTAGGATGTTTATAATCTTTTGTAAGATGCTATCTTATCATCCATCCCTTTATCTAGTTTCATTAGTATACTTGTTTTTCCTTATCAAAAAGAAAAAAGAAAAAAGAAGAGTAATGTCAAGGAGAGTTAAGCCGTAAGCGTAGTTTCGTAACATGGCTACCATCCCTGCCACTACCACTTTGTAGCGTGGATCCCATTGAAGTATTTAAATGAAGTTCATCATAGCATGAGATGATTATTCTTGGATTCCTAAATTAGTGGTAAGAATCGTTAAAGGAATTGGAGTTCTGCTGGACTTGGTGCACCTGAGTGTTTGCTTGTGAAAATATGCTGCATGGAAGGAATCTTTTCCTTTCTCGCTCGCTTTTCCTTGAATATTTGCTAACTTTTGATGCTCCTATGTCTATGTATCTTTTTAAGGTCCCCTAAATGTTTTTTTGATAAGGCCAAGAGTTATATTAAAAAATATGTGAACAAAAAGTTGGATGCAAAGCTAGCATCCTACAAAAGCTATACACATCCAATATGGAAGCTATCCAAGGTCCCTTGAAATTTTCTGAAACAGTTGTCCTGTGGGTGGAAGACGTGGCATCCATGCTCTCTATTCAATAATTTTTCTATCTGAATCCACACAAAGATCATATCTTTTGGCCAAGTTCCCTAAGAAGTTTAAAGTCCCTTGAAGTTTTCATGTGCTTTGAGATAACCTTTTTTCTGATTTAAAGGGGCTGTTGTGCTTTGGCAGAAACATTGAACACTAGCTCACTGGCTGTATTCTTGCCATTGTTGAGTTATTTGGTCAACAAGATGCTGAAGAGCATTTAAGACTCTGTAAATTTCTCTTTTTAGTATCAACAATGGATTGATCAAGACTTAGTTGTATATTTATTTGGATAAGAAAGATCTATTTATTTGGATAAGAAAGATCCTGGCTCTTCCATGTTTGATGTTTCTGGTATGGTCTTTTTCTCAGCCACGTACAGTCTCTTTGTAGGATGAATGCTTCACATTCATCCCTTTGGATATCTTAATGAATATTATTTTCTTTATAATAAATAAAAAGACAGGCTGGGGATTTAGTGTTGATCTGGATGTTATTTTTGTTCCTTCTCTGCCCACGGGATATCTTCTCCTTTATTGATATATTTTCTACTCTATTCTTTGAGTATTGGCGTAATTTCTTTTCTTTTCAAGAAAAAGGCAATTTACTTGCAAATTTGTTTAGCAACTGATGCAACCACAGACCACTAGTTACTTTGGCAATTTGATGTCTCAGCCTTCTCCAGGCTGTGTTCTAATGATGGCCAGTAGCATACAAGAATGACCTGTTCTTATGTTGCCAACATGATTATGAACGGAATGGGTTTAACTATGCCTTATTTGTTCATTTTTCCTGGTTGTTCGGAAGTTGAAGGATACTGCAATTTAGAATTTAGATGCTGATATGCATTGCATATTTCAACTTTAGCCATATTTCTAGGTTTTGCCTATGGTATCTGGGTCATTGTATCAATGCCCTAGAATTTCTTAATGTTAAAAGAAAGGCTTCAAATTCTTGGCTTGACAGTTTGCCTTCTCTATGGTGTTTTAACATTTCTAACCTCTGTTCATTGATGATCTAAATTGCTTTGATGGGTTCTTCATTAGAATATTTGAGTAATAAGCTTATGTATGGTGTGATATAACTATGTTAATTTTTGGATTGTTTACAGTCGTATCTGGACTTCTGCTGACAACGAAGATGGCAAACAACCCTCAATTTGCTGGTGGTCCGGGCCCGGTAGGCTTTCTGCCTGATGATTGTCCAAAAGATGTATAGTTTTTTGTGTGTTATAAGGGTTGCTACTTGTTCATAGTTTAGAGATGGCAAGTTAAGGCTCTTTTGCAATGATCTCTTGAACTGAGAAATTAATGAAAATCTATCCTTGTGTTAAGTCTGAGATTTATTATTTATTGTGTTCTTGTGATAGTCCAATTGTGATTGTGTGCAAGTGTTTTGTATTAATTCCATGGTAACATTTATTAAATGAACCTTGGAGTCCTGGACTTTCTTCATCTGTTCTTATGATCTTGTTTTCTTTCATTTTCATCGATGTCAGTGAACTATTTATGGATTTATCTCACATGCTTATCTTTGCTTATCTAACTCTGAAATGGGTGGCAGATGCCTGACCTAATGACTTTTTGTTTTTTTATTTATTTATAAAATCTAACTCTTATGGTAAAACAACAACTTGGTTATCAGACCTTATTCCTTGAACCTTCATGTTACACACCATATTCAAATCTCTTCAAGGAGATAACTGACATGACATCTCTATTTCCCCCATCCCAACCTATCTCGTCTACCCCTAATACATTTAATCATAGACAAAGCTCTTACAAAACGCCTCAAACATAAGCATGTGATTTGTGTGGAAGCATGTTAGTTATGTTGATATTCTGATTGAAAATGTGATGCACTGTATGTCATGGTGAACTTACTGAGAATGCTTCTTTGATTGCTTTGTTTGTCTGTGGATTGCAACTTAAGGGACAAAGTTAGTCTAACTTCATTGTTGGATCATTTATCCCTGGAATATGGGGTTGCCCTGGTAATTGTGGCCTATAGACACGGTTTTCTTGTTAGCGTGCAAGCGTTTATGATATTGCACAACTTATAACCATTGCCTACCAATGCCTAATGTATCTATTCATTTTTTGGGAGAATGGTTGGGAAGAGGGTTCAAGAGTTGTGAGTGCTGAGTGTGTCCAAAACGGACATAGAATGCAAAGATGATTTGCATTGAAGCGATTGACTAGAGGCTCAAAATATGTTTATTTACACGTAACTTCTACTTCTAGCCTAGGCAAACACATTTGTTTCCATAAACGATTTCTGATGAGTGTCAACCTGCTGAACCTTCAGATGACATACAGCTTATGAAAAATTGAAGGGGAAGGAGGAAAGGCATAAGTGTTGAATTAGAGCCTAGAGGGTGTTGTCGTCTTGCTTTGATATTTTCAATGGCAATTACATCATGAATGAGATACTTCACGTAACACTGAGAAGATGATGGAACAAATCAATCATTTACAATATGATGCAGCTGAAAACCCGCCTTCATGCTGTGGAAAAATTTGGATAGGTTCATAACCGCTACGAAGGGAGGGGTATGGAACTTTCCTGAAGAGCTGAGTGGCATTTGGTTTGCCCCAGGGACGAGCAACATATACGTATTTGGTTTATTTTTTGTTCGGCGAGGGGGGTGGAAATGGGATGCGACTCAGTGCCGGAAGCATGGAAACTTATGGAAAAAGAAGTAGTTCAAAAGTTAGAGGTGATTTAAATCATAAATTTGAGCAGCATCAAGACAGTTGTGAGGTCTTGTGGGGGAGGTGTGATAAATTGGGAAACTATTGGGCATATAGACGAACTAAGTATTACTAAGGGAAATACGCTTTAACATGGTTTCACCCGTTTCCCTGCTTCCTTTATGTTTGGAGAATATGTGCATTTAAAAGGACTTCTTCCAGCTTCATTCGTGAATTGAATGTTCCGATTCGTGAGCTGCTGACCAAGGATTCAAAATGTGGTTTCGGTCTCGATTTCGGTTTCGGTCGCGGAACGGTAAAATCGCTCTAATTCGGCAATTGCGTTCCATATCGCGGCTATCGCGGCATGAAAACGCGGATCACCCAACTCCAAAACCTTTCCAATGCGGCCGTTTCGGCGCGGTTCGGCCACATTTTGAATCCATGCTGCTGACATTGAATGATCATATAGAAGCATCAATCTGATTTTTTTTTTTCCTTTTTCTTTCCCAGCCTCGTCCACCTACTCATTCATTACTAAAATTTTTCATAATTGGTTGAGGATAATGGCAATGACTGCAAGTTCCTGTACAAGTTATTTTGTATCCAATTGGCTACTGCTTTTGTCCTGCCTTTCTATTTAACTTTTCATTGCCACAGTCTGATTTCCTTGAGGTTATTTTTGAAGCCTTTTCATCCACCTATGGTTGGCACCGTTCCTCCTCCACAAAATATTCCTCCGCCCATGCCAACTCAGGTAAGGTCATATTTTCCATCAAATTGAGTATGCAACTTTTGTTTTTCTGGCAAGTATGGAGCAGCAGCTTACAAATACATTTCTCTACAGTTCAGGCCAGTGGCCCCGGTGCATCTATCTCAGCAGTTTGCTCCCCCAGTGCCTCAACAATATCAGCCCCTCGGCCCTGGTATTGCCACAACAAATCCAGGAGTGCCTGCACCGCAGACTCAGCAAATGCAGTTTGCTCAACCAATGCAACAAGCACCCACAAGGCCTGCCCCGCCAGGTCATCTTCCTTCTATGTCGCAATCTGTGGCATTGCCTAATGTTCAGTTAAACAGGCCTATGTCATCTGGAATGCCACAACCTGTCCAAAATCTGCAGAACTCCAGCAGTTTTGTGCCTGCATCAGGTGCTCCAGGACGACCTCTTGCTTCAGCTTATGCTGTAAGATTTTTTATTTATCCTGCAACTCATTGTTTTTGGCATTTTGAGGACTCATTTTCCATGGAACACAAATATTTATGTCTTCTGTTCTTTGGGAAAATGCAGCCAAACACATATCCCACATCTCAATATCAGGTGGTATCTCAGATGAATATTCAGACCAACCCTGTTTCTGACCAACTTTTGCTGGCATCTGGACACCAGGGTACTGCTTCACTCACACGAGGGCAGCTGAGTGGACAGCCTCCACAGCCTTCAGCATTCATTTCCACAGCTGTGGTAGGATATTCTGCCTGTTATCAAATTGTCCTTACTTTCCTGTTGGTGTGTCAATGTATGAATTTAACAAATATGCTTATTTTGTTTTGCATACATGGGATTCTAGGCAGTTGATTCCCAGTCTCAGCATGTGGAGCACACTTCAGACTGGATTGAACACAATAAAAATGGAAGAAGGTACATGATTCTTGTCTGAACTGGGTAGTTGTTGTAGCATGACTTAAATATGTACCTATACATTATTTTTTAATGTTGGTAGCTTCAATAGGTCTTCTTTTAGTGTCTGCCTATTTTCGAAGTACTATGCTGTTGCGTTGTCTGATTATCACGATCATGTTATTGTCTTCCTATTCTGTTAATCTTGCTAGTGTTCAATTCTTTACTGTATGTGATTTTCCCTAAGATGCTAGCATAGAGTGACATTCACTTTGTTGGCTGATTCAGATATTACTACAACAAGAAGACAAGGCAGTCTACCTGGGAGAAACCTCTAGAGCTAATGACTCCTCTTGAGGTTGGTCAGATGAAATGATTTATAGGTTTTTTAAATGCTCTGACTCATCTTGACGCAGTAATACTTTTTGTTCTGTGTGCCAGCTTCTGCAGTGCATGTTTCTAAGAAGTACTACAGTCCTCTTTTTCTTTAATTGGCACATTTTGTGGGGTTCATTTGTTAATTTTTGTTGTCAGCATTGTTATGTGTAATTGATATGAAGTAAGAACTGATTTACACACGTGTGCCCTGCTTTATGCCCCCTACTCATGGTTATTTCTCGTTCTGTGTTGTCAGCATTGTTTTCAAAAACCAACCTTAGTTTTTTGAGGTTGGCCAGTTCTATGGTGCTAAATTCCTGTATCTGTTCCTTTCCATTTTGTTTTTAATCATCCAATAGAGTGGTTCTCATGAGAGTGACATCTTAATTTTGTCATATATGAAATCAAGGAGCATCCAATTTGATAACATTGTTAATTTGTCCTTGAAGGAGGTTGCATTCTTATGGGTTAGGCTGGCATGGCATTATGGAAACCGAGGAACGGGGCACTACTTCTATAGTTTTTTAACAATGTTGAATGGAGTATCCTTCTAGGTCAACTGAGGTGATTGCCAACATCTCAGGTTTTGTCTTTGCAGTGCTAAAAAAAGTCAAAAAGGGTGTTTATGAGATGAAGAATGGCAAGGCAGCCTGTCTAAATCACATCATCTGGTAGATGTTTGGAATTGCATGAAAAAGAATGGTATTGTTTAATGTAATTTTCAAGAAGTGAATATAACAGACAAATAAAAGTCAAATACTTAGGTTCTATTGCACAAAACCAAAGGAGGTATTTATATGTTAGTTATGGACAACACTACAACTAGAACGGAGGAATCAATCTATTTAGCCATACAATGAAACTGTGGAAAAGTGCTATGGTATGGAAAGGAGGAGGAGCAGTGCTTGGTCATCTCATAGAACCAATTTGAACTCAAAAGATGAATTGCAGGAGTGATAAATCTTATGATATGAGTTATGGAACAGTACATACATATAGAAAGAACTTGCGTACAGTTTCTTCATTCACTTATGGAAGCCATATGAGGTGTTATGATGCCTTGCGGAAACAAACAGCTCTTTCCTATCAGCTTTTGATAATTGATATATAAGCTTGCATTAGGGTGTCCAATTTGAGCATGTTTGGGGATGGGTGTAAACAATAAATCAGAACTGTAGAGTGAGACCTTGGAGCCCAAAGGTTTTAGAATATTGGTCTATGGCAGAGTATTTTTGAATGCAGCTTCAAGTTGGACACTTTCGATACATTCACATGTTGAAGTCACTTAATTTACACTTTTAGGTCTTTGGTTCTGCTTGTCAGACCATTTTGTTATTTTTGTAGTTTTTGTCAATTGTTTTTTTTTAAAATAAGGTTAGTTTTTATCAATTCTTTTCTCTTATTTTAACTCTTAAGTGATTGATTTCACTGATTAGCTTGCAATTTTGTGCTAAGTTGGACGTCTACCATTTGGTCCTTGTAGATCAGTTCTTTTTAGCTATTCTTTCTGGATCAGATGCTTTGCTTATTTTTTCTTCTTGCCCTGTTGCTTTTCTGTGGATCCAACTGTGATCCCCTTCCTTTTCTTGTTGAGTCTTGGCAACCCTCCCCATTCCTGAATATCAAGTATTGTTGTTCAGATCAATCTGGTACTGGTAGTAGGTCATTGCGGTGTGTCTTCGTAGTTGGACATTCTGCATACCATCAGATGCAGCTATCTGGTAACCATTATCATTCTGATTTTGCTTCATTTCTTTCTTTATTCTGAATCAAATATGTAGAGTGACTATTGCTTCTTTATTCTAATTTCAATTGTTCATGGCTATGATGTCTAATATTTGCCCCCTTCCTAATTTCGTTTTTTTTAATGTTTTTCTTTGTATGCTTCATTATTTCATACCACAGGAGTCTTTTGTTTGCATCAGTTTCTTCACCTGTTTCATCATTGGTCTGTTTGGCGCTTTACTAATTTGGTTCGTACCATTACAGAGAGCTGATGCAACTACTGAGTGGAAGGAATATACGAGCCCTGATGGAAGAAAGTAGGTTTTCTCTCCTTTTACGCTACGGATTTTTATGATTAACTTTCAGAGTGATTCATTAGACTACGTCTGCTTTTGATGTACGGAAAATTATGGATCTCTTTCAGGTATTATTATAACAAAGTTACCAAACATTCAAAGTGGACAATTCCTGAAGAGCTCAAGGTTTTTCTCAGGCTGACTTTTCATATGTAGACCTTTCCCCATTGAAGATCAATTGCATCTCCTTGGATATGACTCCTTTGCTTTATTAATTTCTCCTTGATGACCTGAAAAATGTTGTTTTCTCTATTCTGTTTCTTATAGGTAGCTCGAGAGCAAGCAGAAAGGGCGTCTTGCGTGACAGAAGTTCCTGGAAGTGCTAATACTTCAGTTGCTGCTGCTTTATCTGATGCCAAAGTACCATCTAATGCTGATGCCAAATCCTCTACTCCTGTTGTACATTCGAGCCCAGTTTCAGTGACACCTGTGGGTGTTGTGGGCACTACACCTGCTCGACCCTCTCCTGGCTCGTCATCCTTGCCTCATGGGGATTCTGGAGTACAGACAGATGCAGCCAAAGTTCAGTCACCAGCGGAAACTGCGTCTACAGCCACTGCTGGAGCAGATGTTTCTGAAAATGTTGGATTACCTGCTGCTTCTGCTGATGCTTCAGCTTTGCCAGTGTATGATATCTTTGGCATGGCTTTCTGGTGCCTAGGATGTAATGCTATATCCTGAGTCTGACCTAATTTGTTTGTTAATGTTAACATTGTATTGATTGTAGGAATGATTCAAATGCATCCCAAGCTAATGAAAGTGCGGATTCTGCAAGAAGCATTATGGGACAGGGAGTTGAGGTCATCTTATTAATTTACTGACATGTGTTTGCTTGTGCATGCTTCTATGCACTGCAGCACTAAAACATTATTCTTCATGTGCAATAGGAAGCCAATAAGAGCGCTGACACTGCTGGGAAGACAAATGTCGCTGCCTCAGATGAAAAAGCAATTGAGCATGAAACTGTGGCCTATGCTAATAAACAGGTCTGATTTATTGGTTGTTTTTTCTTTCCTTTTATGTCCATTGTCTATATTTGAAAATAAGTCTATTGTTTGAATTTGGAAGTTTATTTACATTGATTTTATCTGGCAGGAGGCAAAAGATGCATTTAAAGCACTTCTTGAGTCTGTACACGTTGAGTCTGACTGGACCTGGGAGCAGGTAACTTCCTACTGAGTAACAATGAGAGTTTCTGCATATGCTGGCTGCGTGTGGGAGCACCTGCACACATATACCAAAATGCACCTGATTTGGTTCTTCGTTATTTCAGACTATGAGGTTGATAATCAATGACAAACGGTATGCTGCTCTTAGATCTCTCGGAGAGCGGAAACAAGCTTTCAATGAGGTATGGACCGCATGATTGATTTTCTGTGCTCTTTAATTTATTTTGTCCATGTCAAGTTGTGTGGCTGAGGCTGAAAAGGGCCATAGTGTGCGAACATGCTCTCAATGTTCATGTTTACTTCTATTCAGTACTTGAATCAGAAAAAGAAACAGGAGGCTGAGGAGAGGCGTGCAAGGAACAAAAAGGCCAGAGAAGACTTCAGGAAAATGTTGGAAGTGAGTAGCTGGGATTTGCTGTTGGTTATTGGATTAAATATGTTCTGTTTTGCTTCTAATCTCATAATTCTTTCAGGAATGCAGCGAGCTGACATCCACCACAAGATGGGGGTAATTTGTCTTTGCCACTATGATCTCTAGAAGTGTTGATGTTTGACTGCAGTTTGAACCCTTTCTTTTCCCCTCCTGCGCATGATCCTTCTTTGGGAACAGGAAAGCAGTAAAAATATTTAGTGATGATGAGCGTTTCAAAGCCATTGAGCGCACAAGAGATCGTGAGGATATGTTTGAAGAGTACCTGGCTGAGCTCGAAAAGAAGGTGACTTTCTTCTGGTTAACTACTTACAATGATTCATGAATTTACGATGACTGTGTTGGTTTATGAACCAGTGCATCCTTTCTGGACTTGAACTGGATGTCTTTTTTGCACATCGAATTCAGATAAAAAGTCTACTTCTGAGCAATCATGGCTTCTTTTTAGTTTAGCTTCCTATGGGCATTGTTTGCTAGGGACATTTGAGTAATCTGAGTATAACTGACTTTCCTTGTAATGGTGTTCTCTTTCTTTGTTTAGGGCTGCAAAGCTGAATAATTTTTGGTATTAGCATAATTTTTCTTTTATCTAAAATTTTGGATTTCTAGGAATTGGAAAAGGCAGAGGACGACCGGCAAAGGAATATAATAGACTACAGGAAGTTTCTGGAATCATGTGATTTTATAAAGGTATTCCTTTTGTCAAGATACAGTTTTTCTAACCTAATACTTCAAAATTGATGCTTACTGGCTTCTATGAGCTTGGGGATTGAAATTTGACTCATTGTTGATATTGGTTTTTCTGTATTGCCTTTTTTTCTTAAGGCAAATAGCCAGTGGAGGAAAGTCAAAGATCGCTTGGAGGCTGATGAAAGATGTTCAAGACTTGAAACAATAGATCGATTGAAAATCTTCCAGGTATCTACCCTGTTTGACCTGTGGTATTTGATTTTTTGATGTTTCTGGGGCTAACAGTGCACGATTGCAGGAATATGTTGGTGATTTGGAGAAAGAAGAGGAAGAGCAGAGGAGAATACAAAAGGTTTTTACTTGGTGTCTGACCCTTATGCCTTTGTATTGAAAGTTATGATGGTTTATTATTTTATTAACAGATGTAGAAGCCCCAGCTTCAGTTTATACTGTCTTTGGCAATGTCGTCAGCTCGTATGAATGCAATATCATTCCCTTCCCCAGCTCCAAATACTGTTATACCATGCGGTGATTCATTAAATACTAAGAATCTGGGAATACACTTTCTGAAACAGGCAAAACAGCTCATATCACTGCAATACTATTCCCTTCTCCAACTCAAAAATAATGTTATCACTGCTGTATCATTCCCTTCCCCAACTCAAAATAATGTTATGTTGTGGTGCAAGATAATGTATCAAATAATAATTACCATCTCCCATTTTTTTCTCTGCTTTGGTGCTTTTGATCTTAATAGGAAGAAGTAAGAAAATCTGAACGTAGAAATCGTGATGAGTTCCGAAAATTGTTGGATGGACATGTCGCTGATGGCACTCTCACTGCCAAGACCAAATGGTTTGATTATCATGCAAAGGTCTGTTTCACAATTTTTAACATTTTGCCATATTTGCAAAGTATTCTCGGTTCATCTTCGTGTAATTTCTTATTTCGAGCTGCTTCTCTCCTTTTTGAATGGTCTGCTGGAAATAGGAAGTTGCTTCCATGACTGGGTATCTATATACTTATTTTTCATGTCATACTACTTAATATAGCTGTCTCTTTTCCTTCCTAACTTTCAGGTTAAAGATTTGCCAGCATACGTGGCAATCTCATCTAACACCTCTGGTTCAACTCCTAAAGAGTTGTTTGAGGATGTGGTTGAAGAGCTAAAGAAGCAGGTAAGTAGGTGATATTTGGTCACTTTAATCGGACATTGTAAACTACAAGTCAATAAAACTACATGTGTTATAAGAAACTTACTTGGTCACATAAATCCTTTGAACAATATGTTCAACAATTTTATTTAAAAGATAACTATGTGTTGCTCAAATTCGTGCATTGGATGACATGGATTTTGATGCTTCACATGTTGAAGTCATGATTGTGACAAATCTGTAGAGCTTACAAGTGCCGTACTGAGTTCTCCAAAATTTTGGTTGAAGAGAATAACAACACATTAAACACTATTTTTATGGTTAATAATATAAATTTGTTGCAGCTTAGGTGATTTATAAATTTATTAATGGATGGAAACTTTTGTACTAATGCAGTATCAAGAAGATAGGACAAGAATTAAGGATGCAGTGAAATCTGAAAAGGTGAAGATCTACGGACAATTATTGTTTTCTACACTACGTATCCTTTGAGCAGAATCTAATCTTGCACTTTTGGCAAAAAGGTTGCCTTATCTTCAAGTTGGACTCTTGAGGAATTCAAGGCTGCAATTGCAAATGAGATCAGCTCCACAGACGTGTCAGAACACAACTTAAAGGTTGGTTTTTGTTCCTAGTACTCTGTGCTTAAACGTTAAATCAGTCCCATCGACTTGATTCTATACAAATTTCTTTTACTCTTTCCTTCTGGTACTATTTGTGGGATGCCTCATATTCACATTTAATGCATCGATCCTCGAGATGTCTGGAGGCCTAGGGTAGCTTCTTTCTAATTGTACTGTTGGGTGGGCAGCTATTTTTTAGTAGCTTCATTGTGCATGAGCTTTCAGATGAGTGAGCTTCTAACTTTTTTAAAGATAATACGATTACATTACTGCTTTGCAGATAGTTTTTGATGAGTTGCTTGAAAGAGCTAGGGAGAAGGAAGAGAAGGAAGGGAAAAGGCGAAAGCGCCTTGGAGACGAATTCTTTAACATGTTATGTTCCCTCAAGGTGGTGGATCTTCTGTGTCAATGGAATATGTGACAGAATTGTTGGTTAAGCTTTTGATTGTGGTCGAGTTTTGTTGTTGGTTACTTACCTCTTCTTTATTGTAGGATGTAACTGGTGATTCAAAGTGGGAAGATTGTCTGCCACTTTTTGAAGCTCGAGAGGAGTTTAGGTACTTCAGTCCAAAACTCATGGTAGTTCTTGATGTACACGATAGATTATGCGTATTTCTTGGTGATTGATAGAATTGGGAATTTTGGTGTATCCATTTTAGAAGACGTGTTTCCTCACTTTTCCAATTATAGCGTACTTCATCTATGCACTAGTTCTCATATGGAAACGTACTTCATCTATACACTAATTCTCATGGGGATTAAGTTGGATGTGTAACTCTGATTGGTTTCTTATCATGCTTGTGCTCTTGATTTTATTTGTGTTACATAGATTGTTTCTGGTCATTTGACTCAGGTATGTTTCTGTGCTTATGCTGTAGATCTATCGGGGACGAGGCTTTTGCCAGGCAGATCTTTGAAGAGTACCTTACACAGTTAAGAGAGAAGGAGAAGGAGAGAGACCGAAAGAGAAGAGAAGAAAAGGTACTCATATCTTTAAATAGGATTTTGAAATTCATACTTTCGATTGCGAAATGGTACCATCCATGGTTTTCCAACTTTGTTCCTCTTTGTTCACTCCTCAGATCTTATAATCAATAATAAAGCTGTTAAAATCCTATTGTCACACCCTTAATGTTTGCTTAGCCCTCAGGCTCAGGGTCG
>NCQV01012597.1:0-10601 GCA_002740545.1 Lophocereus schottii | reverse complement strand
ATTTGTTAGAAAATTAGACTAAAAATAGTTATTCTTGTTATTTTTCGCTTTTTCTAAGTTTCTAGGGTTTATAGAGTGTCCTAGTCTTCTCATATTTAATTTCGTGATTTTGGGAAGTTATTTGATAATTTTTCAGAATTATTTTGTGAAATTGATATGTGCAGGTTTTTAGGTGATTAATTCTGGAAATTTCGATTTTTATTGTTAAATCACGATTATTAGGTATTGTTAAGTCCAGAAAATTGTGTCCTCTAGGATTAGGGTAATTTTCTTGATTAATGTCGTATTTATATTTATGTTGATTATTTTATTTCTAATTTTAGATTTATTATTCTGCTGAATATTTTGTGCTAATTTTCTAATCAGATTTTTCTGAAATAAAGTAAATACAATTCAGAGTTTATAAGCACATAGACCTGAAGTATAATATTTTAGTATACTGTTTGATAATTTTAATATTTATTTCTCTGATTATTAATTTCTGTTTTGAATTTTAATTAGAATTTAAATTATTATTCTGATTTTATTTTTCTAAATTATTTAGGAAATATTTTTACTGTTTTGATTTCCAGAATATGATCTAAAATAGTTAGGAGATCATTAGGACTTTTTCTAGAGTTTTATTCATTATATTTTAATTATTTTAGAATTATTAAGATTAGACTTAATAAATTGGATTAGTAAAATCATTTAGGATTAAGCTAGCCCTTTACAACAATCTTTCCTCGTGGATCGATCCCTACTTTCCTATACTATAAAAAGTGTTTTAATAACCAAAGTAGTGGTTAAATTTGTAACTCTTGACAGGCTTTACAGTAAGGTATAATTGCTTAAGTAAGCTTACCTTTAGGGTTTCCCTATGACTCTTTTATATAGAGATCTTTTAAAATGTTTTCTTAAATGAATTTAACTAGGACTCTAAGTCTTACACTATAGATTCTATTCTTAGTCATGTGAATCCTCTAAGATCTTTTGCCCTTAATTAGAGATTTCAGCTAAACCTTTACTTGACCTCCTATCACTCGCACAAGTCATGAGTAAATGGATGAGTTTCAAGATGTTTTGGACTAGGTTTACATTAAGCTCTTTACTTGAGCTTAAGCCCAATGTTCAATGTTGGTAACTTGACTGATTTGATTTACCTTATTCCATTAGACTTTGAATAGGCTTTGGCCCAATGCCCATAGACGAGTTATCTGTCTGAATTATTATTATTAGAAGATTATGCAGTCTATCTCATTGCTAATTTTTTCTCAACATTGTGAGCTGATTTTCGCTCATTTTTGTCGTGCCTTACTCTTCCTTTTTTCTATTAAAAAATGTACCCTAATTTTGTTAAAAGACATCTCGACTTGACATATAGGAATATTCTATTCTACATTATAATCGTACAAATTGTGCGCTAATCTTTGTTACTCTTATTTTTAGGGTCATAGAGGTCAATATATCATTCTTGTTACTTAACTCATGACTGCACAAGGTTAGGAAATGCCTATTGTATCTTGGGCAGGTGGTTACGGGGCCTTATGCTCCAAAGAGACATGATCTCCAAAGGGGCCAAATCTATACTTAAGGATAGTGTCTAACACACCTCAGATGATAATGCTCGTCTATTCTCTCACATATTGTTTTCTTAGGGAGGCATATGATCTTATGTAGATTGTGAAATTAGACCAAACTATTAACTGATGAAGTTCTCGAACATATTGGCCACTAGAAAAGCTTTAAGCTGCCACCTAACTAAACCAATTGTATAATGTGACTGAAGCTAAAGTCAAGTGACACTATTACACGTATGAGATTGTCTAATGGGATTATCGTAGTCATTGACTTTGACTAATATACCTATGTTTGGAAGCAATAAGATAATATTTGACCAAATGTTTCCCAGGCTACAATAAGTAAAATAGTACTTAGTGAAAATTTTACATTTACTAGATAAAATATTCGGTTGATTTCCAAAGCAATACAAATTCTTGATTCTTTTAGGGCGGTGTCTAAATCGACAGAAATCCTAACAAATCCTGTGTTTACTTTCTTGGTACTGCTGGGTTATAGCAATAATAAATTAATTTTGACAAACTGGCTATGTTTAAGGTATTTAGGATTTCTATCCACTGCTAAAGTTAGCTATAGCATTTAGACTTAGCAAAAACTAACTCAATCTGAACCCACTCAAAAAGTTTAGATTTTGAACACGATTTTCTCTACCCGAATTCGAAATTAACCGAACCTGAAAAATTCGTAAACTAGTGTGTCAAGCCCAACCCGAACGCGAACCCGAATGCACTGACTTGACCTGAATATTATATGTTTCATTTTTCATTTTTCTTTAATTTATCCCTCTTAATAATGATGATTATTCATTATATTAAACCCTTTAGACAGATGTTATATAATTAACACATCCCTTCACAACTTAAAAATATTACTCTTTTTTTCCCCACATTGTTCTCATACAATAACACTATACAAATTTATACATAGGAAAATTTTAAAAGAGGATATGAAAAAGTGTGAGATAACTATCTAGTCTTAAAAAAATCAATTTATAATATGACAAATATTAAAAACATGGGAGTCATGCTGTTATATTTTTAGTAAATGAATATGTCTCATGGTATTTTAAATAATGTTACTCTATAGTAATCTAAAATTTTGATGTTATAGTTAAAAGATAATTGTATTATCTTGTACTTCTCCAATATCCTTTCATTTGGCTTCTATTCTAATTGATTTCAAACTATGATGCTAATGTTTGCGTTGGGATCGACCCACTAGTAAAGCATACCTGATTAAGCAATGAGAAGTTAGTTTACAAAAATATTGAATTGTTAAATTAGTTATTAGTGGGTCAAATCGCACCGATTGGTTAAGATATTTTACATAGGTTATCCCATAGATGACCCGACTCATTATTAACCTTATTTTAATCCATGGGCCGACTCATGGGCCTTGGTTCTTTGGTCATTCGTACCTGACGTATATGTATCATAATGAAAAGTTCAAACATCTTCAATACTCTTTTAAGAAATTACAATTACAATACTTTCTTATCAAATACAAACAATTTTAAGTTTTAAATATTTTAAGTCTTTAATTTTGACAAAAAGGAAATAACTCACAAAAAAGGTACTCTAAATCCGTCGGGTTGACTTGAAGCCCGTATAACTGAAATACACCCATCTGTATTTTACCCGAATTCGAAATACACCTGACCTATATTTTACCCTAAACTCAGATATACTCAAGTCGAAGGGGAGCTTTGGAACAACGGTAAGGTTGTCTTCATGTGACCAAAAGGTCACGGGTTCAAGCCGTGGAATCAGCCACAGACAAAGTCAGGTTAGGCTGCCTACAATTCACTCCTCAGGGTGCGGCCTTCCCCGGACCCTGCGTGAACACGGGATGCTTGTGCACTGGGCTGCCCTTTTCAGGTACACTCGAGTCGTATTGAACCCGCCTTTCCAAACTAACAGGCCTAATAGCATGTGCCAAGACCTGCCATAGAAAGCAATAGTTAAACTCAGACATTGATATAATAAATTATTTCCTTTTGCTAGGAGGAAACAACTTATTGAGTCCATCTTTGACAAGGTTAAGGAAATATGTATAATATTTTATATTTTGTAATCTTTGTAATTGTCTTGCTTGCCAAGGAAAGTTTAGGCGGCTAGGCGAGGGGTGGTATAAGGAAAGTAGAATTCTTGTGCTAGTGATGCTATTGATGTATATATTGCTTGATTGATGATCAATGAAAACAACACAACTTTCTCTCTTACGTTGTCTGTGCCGTGACATGGTATCAGAGCGAACATCACACATAAAAAAACCCCCCCTAAACAATCAACGTAGTCCTTGAGTCAAGCCTAGTGAGCGGAATGCCATGGGCAAGGATGATGAACCGAAAAAAAAGAACCCAAAGGAATTTACTATTGATAGCCAATCCCCATACTTTCTTCATCCTTTAGATTCTTTAGGAGCCATTATAACCACAACCAGATTCAACGGAAAGAACTATGATTTGTAGGAGCAAGCAGTTAGAAATGCACTCAAGGCCAAAAATGAACTGGTTTTTATTGATGGCAAGATAACGAAGCCAACGGTAAGGGATGGAGAGTACTAGGTGGAAGCTAATGCTTGGGAGATGGTCAGCTCCATGATCACATCATGGATTATGAATGTAAGCGATCTTAAATTACATGCTAGTGTGGCCTATGTGGCTTCGACACAAACAATGTGCGAGAATATGTGAAAATGATATTCAGTTCCGAATGTGCCTAGGATACATCAATTGAAAGCCCAAATAGCATCCTATAAGCAAGAAGGGAAAGAAGTTATCGTATTTTACAGCAAACTTATGACGTTATGGAATGAGCTTGACAACTACACCAAGATTCCGCCTTGTATCTGTGGAGCTAAGAAAATAGCCAAGATGATGGATGAAGATAGAGTACATTAATTTCTAATGGGGCTTAATGATGATTTGTTTGGGACAATCTGAAGCCAAATACTCGTCTCTGATCCATTGCCTCACCTAGATAAAATCTACAACATGGTTCAACAAGAAGAGAACCATAAAAGTGTCATGATAAATCAAGACCAAAAATATGAATCAGCCTCTGCCTTCATTGCCACACAACCAAGGAATACCCCACTGAGAGAGTCTCATGCAAGCACTGTAGCAAAATCGGGCATGAGGAAGCAACTTGCTATGACATAATAGGCTATCCGCCTGGTTGGAATACTCGTGGTAGTCGAGGACCTCGCGGTAGAGGGCAAGGAGGTCGGGGTGATGGACGCTACAGTCCGAGTAGGGGCGGCCGAGGAACAGCAGCTGGTACAGTTCGANAAGTCTCATACTCGGTCCAGCATCAGGGGAGCACAGGGCAGCCAGCAGCTATGGGCTTGGAGCAGTAACAGGTACTGAAGCTAGTAGTGTGTCAGATCTTGGATTCACGCTAGATCAGGTATAACATATACTCATCTTGATTAAGTCTCCTTAGCCAGCCCATGAGAATTTATCAGATAAGAGTACATGGCTCTTCGACAGTGGCGCGCCATATCATATGACCAGGAATCTTAGTTTATTAAACAATGTGGTGAGTATTGATCCGATCCCTGTAAGTACAGCGAGTGGCTCCATAACCTATGCTACAAAGAGGGGCTCACGTACCTTGAATCCTAAGATGGTGTTACAAGATGTTATTTATGTGCCAAACCTTGATTGTAATTTGGTTTTAGTTGCTCAACTCATCAATGAGATTTATTATATGGTAATATTTTTTAAAAAGCATTGTGTAGTGCAGGATCTTACTTCAAAGAATCTAATTGGAGTGGGTGAGCTCAGCAGAGGGGTTGCATTCAAAGAAGAATCTGAGATGAAAGTTCAAGCAAACAAGGTGGTTTCCTATGATTTATGGCATCAAAGAATGGGTCATCCTTCAAGTCAGGGACTTTCCAAGGTCGCTAGCAATATTGAATTAGAAGCTAGTAAGAATAAAGACAATTTTTATGATGTGTGTTTACGTGCAAAACAATCTCATGTTCCTTTTCCCATTAGTAATAATATACCCTCGAAGCATTTTGATCTTATACTCTGTGATATATAGGGTGCTTACTGAGTTAAATCTTTTTGTGGGGCTTGATATTTCCTTAATATTCTTGATGATGCCAGTAGGGGTGTTTGGACATATTTAATGCAAGAGAAACATGAAGCCTCGCAATTAATCAAAGATTTTTGTATGATGGTTCACACTCAATTTGGGGCTATAAGGTTAAGGTGATTAGAAGTGATAATGGCAGTGAATTTATTTTAGGACCTATGAAAAGTTTTATACGGAACACGAGATTATATACCAAACTAGTTGTGTAGACACACCATAATAAAATAGAATGGTTGAAAGAAAACATCAACATGTTTTGAATGTTACTAGGGCACTTAGATTTCAAGCAAATCTTCCCTTGGATTTTTGGGGTGAATGTGTTCTAACAGCATCATATTTAATAAATAGAACACCGTCTTCAGTTTTGAATGGCAAAACCCCTTATGAAGCGTTATTTAATGCCAAACCATGCTATGATCACATTAAGGTCTCTGGGTGTCTATGCTATGTTTATAATCAACAAATGCCAAAAGATAAATTTGGTGAGCGAAGCAGACGGTGTACCTTTATTGGCTATCCTCATGAAAAGAAAGGGTGCTGAGTCTATGATTTGAAAAAGGGAACCATCATTGTTAGTAGAAATGTTGCCTTCTATGAAGAAATTTTCTCTTTCCCAAAGAAAGCCCTCTCTAGTAACCATGAAGATTGGTCTCAAAATCATGCCATGGTTAATGATGGGTCTTTGTTTGCAAACAAACATACCCCTCTTCTATGGGTTGATGATCACATGCCTACTGGGTCAGTTCCTAGCAATATTACCAGCAACAGTCCTAGCCCTGACTCCGGGTCCCCTAGGCCAGCGTCCATCAGCCGTGGTAGGCCCACTCAGAGCAGTAGCACTAGTCAGCCTTGCCCAGAACCCAGTAGCGACCCACGGCCCATAGACAGATCTGCACCCAGTGGACCTGCATTTACTAGGCCTGACTCTTATGGGCCTGCTGGGGCCGAACCTATGGACCTAGCTGGGTTTCCATCAGCTCGTATCTCCGAGATCCAGCCGACAGTCGAGCCCAGCCTAGAAGATTCCAAATGAGTTCAGAAGGCACCCAGGCATCTTCAAGATTATATATGCTACACGACCAAAGACCCCTCACCTACTGCTCTCACACTTTAAAAGGTTTCTTCAGGCAAACCGTACCCCATTGCAAATTATGTTACTTGTGATAAATTCTTTGATGCATATAAATGCTATTTATCTACTATAACAAAAATTGGAGCCTCAGTTTTATCATGAGGCAGTTCGGGATGCAAATTGGATAGAAGCCATGGCAAAGGAGATTGAAGCTCTTGAACTAAATAACACCTGGGTGCTGGCGGATCTTCCTCGTGGTTGCAAGCCTATCAGTTGTAAGTGGATATACAAAGTCAAATATCAAGCAGATGGGAGTATAGAATGATATAAGGCTCGGCTGGTGATTCAAGGAGACAAACAAGTCGAAGGCTTTGATTTCAATAAAACCTTCACCCTCGTAGCTAAAATGACGAGTGTGCGATGCTTCCTTACTGTTGCAGCTACTAGAGGCTGGGACTTGCATCAAATGGATGTCAACAATGCCTTCTTGTATGGTGACTTGGAAGAGGAGGTGTATATGACACTTCCATTGGGCTTTAAGACTTCAAATCCTCATCGAGTTTGCAAGCTTCAAAAGTCTTCGTATGGGTTAAAACAAGCCCCAGGGCAATGGTTCACTAAGCTCTTTTCCAAGTTGCTTGAGTATGGGTTTATTAGATCATATGCCAACTACTCCTTGTTTACCTATACCAGCGATGTCAAGTTCATGGCATTATTGGTCTAGGTGGATGACTTAGTGCTTACTGGCATTGATCAGGCTACATGTTCAGCATTCAAGGCATATCTACATAGTTGTTTTCATATTAAGGATTTGGGAATGCTAAAATATTTCCTTGGGATCGAAGTAGCCCACAATCTACAAGGCTTGTTCCTATTTCAAAGAAAATACTCCCTGGAGATTATTAAAGAATGTGGTCTATTGGGAGCTAAGGCTGCCGATTTTCCTATGGAGACAAATCACAAGCTTGGCCTTGCTACTGGTAACATGTTTGATGATCCAACTCCATACAAATGACCAGTGGGTGGCTTGCTTTATTTGACACTTACGCGACCTAAGATTATCTATTCCGTACACATCTTATCCCAATTTATGCAACAACCTAAAGAGGAGCATGTGGTGGCTGCCCGGCATGTGTTGCGCTATTCGAAAGGTAATCTAGGCCAGGGTTTACTTATGAGGAGTAACTCTGACCTACGGGTTCTGGCATATCGACAGTCCTTTTTAGTCTACAAGATTTTTTTGGTGTAAATTTTGGTGTTCTACTTTTGTATTACCAGTTTTCTTGCAGGTGGACTTATTGGCAGAAATGGAATTGATTTGGTTAGTTAGGAAGATATGTGTAGAGATTATAAGCATGATGATATAAGCTTTAAGGAGATCCTTATGTAGAATTAGGATACTTGTTGCAAATTGTTTTGGAAAATACAGTGCACTTATTTACTTAAGTCACGGTGGGTTATTTTATATTATATTAGACATTGATTAGGATATCTAAACTTTAAAACGTACAAATTTAGCTCCTGTTTTGGAAGCAAGCCCTACATATATATTATAGATGAATGAGTTGAGGACTCTGTCAAGTTGAGAAATAAGCGCTTAGCTTGTGTGCTACAACAAATAAATTCAATACTGGCAAAGCTTATATGATGTTCTAAACTCGAGTCATACATGTTTCTTGGTCTAGCTTTTTGTAGAAATTTAGTCATTTTTGGTTGACATGCTTATGTTGCTCGCATGCAATGAAAGGTACGCTTTTGATATGCCTTTAAATTAGGGAGGCTATGCAATTACACGACATCAAGTGTTGCTTATGTAACAACTGAATAAAAACTTAATCACTTCTCTTTTGATGCTAAGTCTTTGATGAAATTTGGTGTGATATTTAGGAGTGGCTAAACTTGGCTTTAAGAACATGTGAACTCCAACAAGAAAGTAGCTAATCCGAAGCTAACAAGGTCTAGAATCTCAGAAGCTTCTATATTGCCACAATATATAAAATCTTAAAAAAAAAAGAGGAACTACAAAATTTTGTAGGAAATGGAAAGGCTTGCCATTATGATTGCTAAGCAAATCACGCTAACAAATCCTAAAGAAGTCCCGATATAATCACATCTTATACTTTTGTCTTTGAATGGGAAATGTTTAGATTGTGCACAGAGTTCTTGGATATGCCCAACATAAGATGTAATACGACTTTATGATGCATCTATCATTGTTTTATAGTCTTCATGAAGACACTAGTTGACATTGCTCCAAAAACTAATAATGAAAATGAAGATGATGACGACAATGACGATGATGATGACGAAGATGACGACGACGACAAAAACAATAACAATAATAACAATAATAATAATAATGATAATGATAATAATAATAATAATAGTAAAAATAATAATGATAATAGTAACCTAAAATTTTGAACTAATTCATTTTTTTACCTACCAAAGGAGTTGACTCTGACAAATAAGATGATGTTTTTGACAAGTTTCAAAAGAAAAGTGAGGTTAACACCACATATAGAACCCTGTCTATATGATAATGAAGTATCTACATTACATCAAAATGGTTAGTACATTTGGGAAGAAGTCTTATCACAAAATATTTTTTAAAAATTTTTATGTGAGTCTTTTGGAATCAGCCTTTCTACTTGCATAAGTACGTGTAGAATGAGACGATCTACATCTGAATCTTTTCAAATTCTTGTGAAAATGTAATCCACACTAATAGTTGTCGGTGGTGTTATCTCAATTGGCATGTTTTTCTCTTGCTCCCCTCCCTATGTAGGTTTGAATATGGAGGAAATTCCATTTGCTAATTTATTTGGGAAGTGGAAGGGCTATGCATTAGGCTTTATCTGAGATAGTGGTTTATCCCACTTGAGGGTCTAGTGGGGACCCAATTTAACTTGTAAAAAATATATATATAAGTTTTTACTTTATTAAATTAGTAATAGAAATTATCATTACCTTGGTACACAAGTGACCAGTACTGAGTTTATTGGAATTGGGCTCTCTATGAGTAATGAGACCCATAAAGATAAGGTTGTTTACATATGGATTTCATTAAACTTTGCGCAAGTGGGACTAACATTGAGAGTTTTTTGTTTTTGTTGTTGTTTGCACATAAGTAGATAAAATAAATATTTTGAACTATATGGAGTTAGACATTTAAATCCTATTTAACAATTAGTTGCTGGGTGGCTGGATTAGCTATTAATTGTTACATTATTTATTTTTCAAAAAGTATTTGACAAAATTAATTATTTTTTAAAATAGATGTGAGGAAAAAAATAATTATCAAAAAACCAACACCAAAAAGTTATTCAAATTAGCTTTCTAAAAATAACTTTTTGAGAATCATCATTATAAAATTTAAATGGGCCAAACATCTTAAAAATCTGTCAAAATTTTATTGAGAGTTCGTTTGGCAAGCATGACCATTATAAATTTAATAGTTGTTTTTGGATGTCAAATTGTCAATAATTCTAATTTGTGCGTATTAAATGCTAACATCGACTTTGAGAACAAGTGTAACAACCAGTTGGTATATGGTCCACTTGGTTGTACAAATGTAAATGTACAACCGGGCCTACAATTGCCCATCTGCGTGTCATGTACAAAAAAACAAAGAAAACCGTCGGATTTTAGCTCACTAAAGATATCCTATAGCTCACTAAAATATGCTGCTGTGCACCCAATTTCGCTCATTAAAAATAATGTGCAGCTCACTAAAATATTTTAGTGAGCTGAGACACAATTTTAGTGAGCTAATACGTACTTTTAATGAGCAGACATACCGAAAGTAACGTATCTTATGTACCCAAGTTTCACTTAGTAAAAATACTATATAACTTATTAAA
>NCQV01012575.1:0-11486 GCA_002740545.1 Lophocereus schottii | reverse complement strand
TGATAAGTGTAGATTTTTAGGTTATTAATTCTGAAAATTTCGATTTTTAATTTTCATTCACGATTATTAGGTGTTGTTAAGTCCATAAAATTGTGTTCTAGAATTAGGGTAATTTTTGTGTTTATTTTCGTATTTATATTTATGCAGATTATTTTATTTCTAATTTCAGATTTAATATTCTGCATTGATATTCTGTGGTAATTTTCTGATTTGATTTTTCTGGAATTATTTGGATACAATTGAGGAGTTATAAGCTTATATACCTAAAGAATAATATTTTAGGTTATGTTTGACATTTTTTATATTTATTTTCTGATTATTATTTGCTGTTTTGAATTTTAATTAGAATTTCAGTTACTATTCTGATTTTATTTTTCTAGATTATTTAGGAAATGTTTTTACTGTTTTATTTCCAGAATAGGACCTAGAATATTTAGTAGCATCATTGGGTATTTTTCTAGATTTTTATTCATTAGATTTTAATTATTTTAGAATTATTAATATTAGACTTAATAGATTGGATTAGTAAAATCATTTAGGATTAAGCCTAGCCTTTTACAACAATCTTTCCTCGTGGATCGATCCCTATTTTCCTATGCTATAAAAAGTGTTTTAATAACTGAAGTAGTGGTTAAATTTATAGCTCTCGACAAGCTTAACAATGAGTCTTTTTCATGTAGGTTTGATATCAATAAAGGTTTTGATGAGGATTTTTGCGTTGAATATGAATCCTGCTCTTTTGACCCTATCATAACTGACCTCCCCTTTGCATATCACAAATTCGACTTTATTAAGTCTGAGAACTTTATGTCTATGACTACTGATTTGGACCAGACTTTTAAGCATGCGAAGATTTAAGCGCTTGTGGACTTTGGACCCACTGTTTTGCCTAGACCGCTCATTCATGATGACAAAATTGCCAGGCCGATGACCCACTTGCTAGCTACGTTTAAGTACGTCTGTCTGTTTGATGTGTAGGCCCAATAATTTGACAAGTTGAAGCGGACCCTTACTTGTGCTACATTTGACATGGTGGATGTACTCTTTCTGGCTCCAACTCCATGCTTTTTACTATTTCCATGTGCTTGAGAGTTGGTCTTCTTTGTTTGATAAGCTATTTCGTGCGCTAATGGGTTTTGATTTAAGTACAATTTTCATTTTGATATGGAGTGGTTGATGCTCCATGAGCCTCTATTTTAGCAATTTTCAAGAGGCTATATCTTAGGTGCAATTCAACACTTGACCTGGTACAATCGCTTATTTTTTGCTTCTATTTTTAATTTTTTTCTTTTGTATATATTTGTTGCCTTATTTTATTTTTATTGTTTTCTTTTTGAGTTTTAGAATCCTGTTCTTTTTCTTTCTTTTTGACTCTTAGTTTTCTTTTTGTATATTTATTTTTCTTTCAGTTTTCTTTTCTATTTCTTTCCACTTCTAATGAGAACATTGTCTGATTTAGGTGTGGGGGTGGAAAAACTGCGTTTAAAAAAATTCAGATTGAAAAAACAAGGGAAAAAATGAAAAATCTAAAAATCCAAAAAGATTTTTGTTTTTTTTTTTGTTTTTAGGGTGTATGTGCTATTTTTGATTGACTATATTCTCTTGTGCCTAAGTTGTTATGTTGTGTATAGATGTAGTGTACATTGATAGAACTTAGTCCTAAGTATGATGTTTGTGTAAGATCCAAACCGCCAATATTAATTCTTAGCAAGCTTGATGTTGATAGATGAACTCATGAGATTTTGAGCCTCATAGAGTAATTCATCATTTTTGGTCTTACATTTTTCTTTTATATGTGTCTCTTCCATGATTATATCTCTCAAACTTGGTTTGGTTCTCTATGAAATCACATTTAGCATGTGCATTATGGTTATATGATAGAGGCATTCATTTGTTTTGTGAACTACACAGCCGAATTGACAACTATGATTCAAGTGTTTTACCCTTTGCTAGCCCTTTTGAGCTTTGACATTTTTGTTGTGAACCCTTCATTTTAGCCCTTGGTCTAAACACATTTCCCTACATCTAATCCAAGGCTAGTGGGGCGATACTTCATTATTTGGTGGGTAGCTTTTTGGTATTTATGTAGTAGGTGGATTATTTTGGTTTGGTGGGTAGCTTTTTGGTATTTATGTAGTAGGTGGATTATTTTGGTTATGTTATGGGAATGTTTCATTGTAACCATTTGGAAATTGAGTTATGTTGCTCTTATACATGTCATTCATTCATTTTATTCTTTAAAAAAAAGCAATTAAAGTGAAAACAAAATGAAAAAAATTCCATTGAAAAAAATAAAATAAATTGGAAAAAATCTCAAAAATTCAAGAAGAATTGTGAGTAAGAGTTTTTGGCATGGATGTATCCTTATATACTCATTTCCAATGGTCAATTTATTGTGGGATGTGTTCTTATTTTGTGTTTTGAGAGAGTGTGTATTCAATATAATTGGTTTAAGTATTGGTTGCTCATTGGCTTTGGCTTTGACTTTTATCTCCTCATTTCCCAACTCATTTGTCCCTCTCTTACCCTTAACCTTTAGCCCGATTACAACATGAAAAAGTCCTCTTGATTATTATTTTGCATATTGCATTTTAATGGTGGAGAATTGAGAATCTTAGCAAACCTATAGTAGTTTGTTTGATAGGAAAAGAATTAAGGGAACTTTGTTATTTTTTAAACACATGAGTGCAAGTGTTCCACATTTTCCTAAAGTGAGGTTCTACCAGTCATGCTTGTACATAATTATAAGTGGCGTGAAAAATTGTGTATCGATGTCATCAATGGGGATTAAGGATTTCTTGATGTATACATTATGTTTATATGTGATCTGATGCTTGTGTTACTTGAGTGATATAGTTGGTTAGAATGTGTATATATTTTTCTCCAGTGTTGTATATATAAATTTTTGTGAAAAACCAAAAAGATTTTCAATTTTCTGTTTTCTGTTTTCTTTCATAGGTTTTGTGGGTACATCTTCTGCAACCCCTCATGAGACCTCACTCATCCACTAGTGGTAACCTAGAGGTTTGAAGGGTTTGTTATACAAGTTAAGTGCAAGCGTGATTCCTAGAAAAGTAGGTTAGGATTTTATTTTTCTTTTTCTAGGATTTTTAGTTTGTTTTACATGAGGACAAACAAAACTTAGGTGTGGGGTTATTTGTTTAACCATAAATTTTGATATTTTATACTCTTTATTGTCTAATAATTGCTCGAAATAAATTATTAAATTAGGATTTTAATGTTATTTTGTTTATTTTCTAGGAATTGAAAATAAAAGTGAAAAAATAAATAATTAGCTCAAAATGAAGCTTGGATCAAATGGGGGATCAAGAAGGAAGAATGAAGCAGGAAAAAGAAAGGAAAGATAAAGACAAATCCAACCCAGGTTTCAGCGGCCTGTTTCGCGCTCAAGGGCCAGTCCGTGGCCTCCCCTATCGTCCCCTCCTCTATCTTGCTAGGCCACGATCCAGTCAGCCCCTTACCTCCCTCCTAGTTTCCCTTCTCCCTTTTTCTTTCCCTCAAGTGGGCTACAGGCCAATGGTTGACTTACACTGGTTTTGGACCAAAGCTCCAGAGCCCCGCAGACTCTTAGCCTCCTTCATTTTTTCCCCCTCCTATGCGTAACTCACGTGAGTCCATATCCCTTCCCCATCTTTTCTTCTTCTTCTTCTTCTTCATATTACCCCATGAATCCAGAACCCGAAATCTAAAAAATTTGGTTGTTGCTTCCCTTTCCTTTTTTCCAGTTGATCCATCATTTCTTTCTCTCTTTTTCTTCCTTCAAGTTCCATAATTAACATCATCATCATTCCGGAGGTTTCAAAGGAATTATTTGGAGAATTAATGAAGGCAATGAAGGAAGATGAAGGGGGTGAATTAAAACTACAAAAAGTGAAGGTCGACGCCAAGCAGGCAGAAGAGTAGATAGCAACTTTAGCTCTCATTTCTTTTCCATTTTTTGTTCTTCCTTTTTTTATTACAGTTTCATTGAGACTTTATGTAATTCAGTTTGGAGTTGAGAAATACAAGTTAAACTTTTCATAGTTGGCTGGGACGAGTATTCACTTTGGGTTTGAATTTGGGGTGTTATGCTAAATTTGAATCAGGTTCTTCTCTCCATTGATTTTGTGCATTGTCGTTGTGACTTCAATTCTTTGAACATCTGGGTGCTGGTAATTTGAGCGATCAAAATGAGTTTGGCACTCCAACTTTTTCTATTTGCCAATCTGTGCGTGGTTCTGCTGCTTGGTCGTGCTGCTAATCGATTTGCTAATTTCATGAACTATTAACTTAATAAGTGAATGACAAACATGATGGGCTCAGTTTGATTATGGTGGATTTGTGGATTTTAGCAACTGACTCTTAATCACACGAATTATACGGGAATAGAAAGAGTTTGTCAATTATGTGTATAATTCTGCACTTTTATCATCCAATTTGGTGTTCTGTTTAAATCTTACGGAGTGATAAATTCTAAGTTAGCATACTGCTAGGGATTGTAGTTCAATTAGTAGAATATTTCAATTTGGAATCTCGTTAGTTTAGTCCTCAACATTAGTTTGGTCTAAAATTCTAGTAACCTGATTTCATAATCTATCCCTGAGGATCGACATTCATAAGTACTACGATAATAAATCATATACTTGCAGAAAGGATAACACTTAACAATATGATTATATGTTTTAGGAAATATTTTTATGCATGTTAATGAAGTTAGGCTTATTAAATTGGTGATTGTTAAAATAAATTGGAGGTTGTTAAAATAAATATATTTGTAGAATATGTGTGAAATAATTATGAGAATATGTTTGTAAATATAGTTGGTAAAATAGTTGTTAAAATGAATATAGTAGGTAGAATATGTTATGAAATTATAAAAAAGAATATGTGTCTCGAAAAACATTATGAGAATATGTTTGTAAATGTGACATGATTATAATTAATTATATGTTGATAGAATATTTTGAGGCAGGCTGGAGAAATTATGCATATTATAATGTAACTTAATTAAGTGAATATAGTAGGTAGGATAAGTTTCTAAAATAAATATGTAAATGACTATGATAATTAAAATGAATATTTTGGTTCATAAAATGAATGTTTAGCTTTTTTTAGTATATGTTGCTAAAATGAATTTATTAATGACTATGATAATTAAAATGAATATGTTACTTCATAAAATGAATGTTTTCTTTTTTTTAGTATATGTTATTAAAATGAATATGTTAATGACTATGACAATTGAAATGAAAATGTTACTTCATAAAATGAATGTTTTTCTTTTTTAGTGTATGTTATTAAATTGAATATGTAAACGCCTATGATAATTAAAATGAATATGCTGGTTCATAAATTGAATATTTTGCTTTTTTTAGTACATGTTAGTAAAATGAATATGTTAATGACTATCATAATACTTCATAAAATGAGTATTTTTTTTTAGTATATGTTATTAAAATGAATATATTAATGACTACAATAATTAAATGAATCTGTTACTTTATAAAATGAGTAATTTCCTTTTTTAGTATTTCTTACAAAAATGAATATGTTGCTAATTAAAAGGAAATTAGGCATTTTAGTAGATGTTACTAAATTGAATATGTTAATGAAAATGTTACTTATTAAAATGAATTGAACATGATGGCGTGGTTAAATGGTTAACATGATTTTTCTAACTAAAACTAATATTATTTGGTTAATGAAGTTTAATTTGAATATGATGATATCTGACTATGTTAATATGATTATATGTGACATGAGTATGCACGTTGTTAAATGAATGGACTAATTTGAATACGATTATATGATTGTATGTAAATAGCATCGGAAACTATTTGTGTACTCGGTGATGCCATTACCTTCAATTAATATAAGTGATTAATATATTAATACAATTAAATGCTAAATTTGTAATTGCCCCTGAAATATGCACCCTAACACTCCCCCAACCTTTATTAGCTTACTTGAGGGTGACAATTCACCCCAAACTAGGGGGAATAGTGCTACCCTAATTCACGCACACAATCTTCGACCACCATCATCTTCATCATTCATATTACCTACCCCAACTTAGCTTGAGGATTCCCAGTGGTTTAAGTCAGAACACTCCACCATATCATCTACCATATTACTTCCCGACACATAATGAATATTTGAATGTCCACAGTACTGAATACCTGTCTTACCCTCCTTACTATCCACTGCAATCTCCTCATCCAAACTACCTTTTTACGGGGAGTGACTCCACCCCCTCAACCACACTAATGGGATCAATGGTTAGGTTGGGGCACTCTAACACAAACATTGAGGCAAGTACTGATGAGGGAGATGCAGAGGAAGTGATGGGGGCGTAATATTGGTGGTGCAAAAAGGTGGGCAGTTATCAAAGATCAACGGCTAGTACGAGTGTGGGTTAATATAGGCACGGATCTTATTGTCGAGGCTGATCAAAAAAAGTCTAGCTTCTGGAATGAGTTGGTCTCAAATTTTAACAAGCACTGCCCCCAAATTGCATCGACACGTACTTCAAAGACATATAATAGCTTATGGTTTCAGTGTGCTCCAATAGTCAATAAATGGACAAGCATTATATTGGAAGTGGAACGTAGTAATCACAATTGGTGGAATAATGTTAAGATCCTGCAGGAGGCCTACAGATTATACACTGAGTATATGGGAAAGAAGTTTGATTTGGAGCATTGGTATGAAATGCTCAAGGACCAACCGAAACAGAGAGCGATATGTGCCCCATCTAAGTTAGGGTCAGGATCATCCAAAAGGTCCAATCCCGACACCGAATAGGCAGGAGAGGAAGGTGCCAGTTGGAGTGAATGACTGGAGGGCGGAAAGCCACGAAGAGAAGGCTAAAAAAAAGGCTAACACCGTCATTGATCTATCACAACTCAAATGAAGGAGTTAAATAATACCAATATTGATGTGAACCAAATATTCAAAGATTTCATCATCACAGCAAAAGAAGAAAAAGATCAGAAGATGATGATAAGGGAACAAAAACTGAGGGCCAAGGAGGATAGAATAATGATGATGGACACCTCAATGATGACTCCTGAGTAAGCGGCTTATTATGAGCAAAGGAGAGTAGAAATCATGCGAAGGAAATCAGGGCACTTATCATCAACTCAGTAATATGTCTCTCATCCCCTTTAATTATATAGATTACAAGAACTATATAGCTCATCTTAGGTTGTAAGAGCTTACTATGTAACTTTTATTTTCCATGTATGGTCTTAGACATGAGTTGGTGTAATCATGTTATGATATGAATTTATAAAAAAGGACATGCCCATTATTGTTTAATAAAATTATTACTCTTCTATACATTAACGTGTAATCATTATTATGTTGAGCATGCTATTTGGAATGGATACTTTTAATGTTGAAAAGCTACTCGTTGAGGAAGAATCATCATCCTCATCCTTCTCATCTTCATCAGATGATGATATCATGATACCCGTCATGGAGGCTTACATCTAATATTAACAATGAGTGCAACAAAAAATGATGATTCTTCTATAACTTAGGCAAACAGCAACAGAGCTGATGCCTTCGGCATCCAGGCCTCGGGTGAAGAAGAGATGTATTAAGAGAGATAGAGAAGCTACCTACCACCGCTTGTACAAAGACTACTTCGCGAAAGATTCATTGTACAATGAACATCATTTTCGACGTGGATTCAGAATGAGGAGGCACTTATTTCTCTGCATTGTGGAAGAATTTAGCCATCATTTAAAATACTTTTAGGTGAGGTATGATACGGCCGGGAAGCGTGGATTGTCGCCATTAATCAAGTGTACCGCAACTATACGAATGCTTGCCTGTGCTGTAATGACTGATTGCGTTGATGAGTACTTAAATATTGGTCCGAGCACCATAATGGAATTCCTGAATAGGTTCACCTTAGGCACTATTGAGGTTTTCAAGGATGAGTACTTGAGAAAACCGAATCAAGCTAATGTTGATTGCTTACTACAAGTTGTTAAAGCCTTGACTTGTCCGGTATATTGGGAAGCATAGACTATATGCACTGGGAGTGGAAGAATTGTCCAACGGTTTGGAGGCAATCATTTCAAAAGCAAACTTACAAGGTGCTAACAATCATCCTTGAAGCGTTGCATCATACGATCTTTGGATATGGCAAGCATTCTTGAGGTTACGTGGAAGTCTCAATAACATAAACGTCCCTAGCCGCTCACTGGTTTTTCAAGAGCTGTATGAGAACTGGGCTCCTAAATGTGAGTATGTCACTAATGAGCATGAGTACAACATAAGATACTATCTTTCGAATGGAATTTATTCGAAATGGGTGACATTTGTTAAAACTATCCTACTTCCCCAAGGGTCGAAGAAAGAACTCTCCGCAAAATGTCAAGAGTCAATGAGGAAAGACGTTAAGCGAGCCTTCGGTGTGTTACAAGCTCGATTTGTCATTGGACGTGGCTCCGCTCATCTGATGGATCAAAAAAAAATTGGTATTATTATGAGAGTACGTGTAATACTCCATAACATGATTGTCAAGAATGAGCGGAACAACTACATGCCTGCATTTGAATACAACGTTGTCGAGGGAACTGTCCTGGAGCCGATTGTTAATCACGACCACAATCCATGTTATGAGACGTACTTTCAATGATCATGCAAAGTTCGCAACTCTGACACACATGCAACTCTCCAAGCGAACTTTATTGAGGAAATATGGAAGCGAAATTCAGGTCGGTGGCAAAGAGGATAATTGATTGATCGTCATATTATAATTTCTTTTTTTAAATTGTTCAACTATTGTAATTTTTTTTGTCCAATGTTAACCAAATTTTTTTAATTTATTATTGAACTCTTGTAAGTTCTATATTCAAGCATGTGTAAATTTTTTTAATCGAAACTCTGGTTTTTTTTTTAAAAAAAGATTATTATCCTCTAATTAATTGTGTTACCAAATTATTATGTGCACATTATTTTCCACAAAAATAATAAACCCAAATAACCAACCAAAATAAAAAAAAACTAAACCAATTAAATATGGTGTGGGATCCACTAGTATTATTTTATTTGGTGAGTCAAAGTGATAAGTCTTCCATTGAAGAGAGTGAGGATTGAAGCAAAAAGTTAGAGAAAAGGTTGATGTGATAGTGGTAGGCTCCATTGATGAGTCAATAAACTGGCTCACCATTGGGGGTAGTCTAATGATACATTTCTCTTATGCCCCCTGGTGGATGCAGCCACATGTCAAATTGGCCAAAGCAGATTGATCATAAGTTACCAAGCCTTACATCACAAAACTAACAAACATGTAAGCGACTGTGGAAAAATCAAATAGGAAAAATTGTTTAAAGGGCATAATTTTTGTGTTAGCAAACATGTGAGTAGTTAGGGGAAAATCAAATAGGGAAAAAAAGCTCAAATGTCACAATCTTTGCATCATCTGACTTCACTTATACCAACAGTATAAAAGGATGGAATACACAGTTTCTAATTGATGAAAGATGGGAAGTGACATTAACTGAGTATGAAGGAATTTTTGATGCATGAGATTCCCCGGTGCATTGCAGCAGCCAACATAAAAGAAGTCTAAAGTATGCAACCAAATAAATAAGTCCAACAATTAATTAAATTTTAAATTCTCTCATACAAGAAAAAGAAATAACTCAAAGTAAATATATGATGATGTTAAATTCAATCGTAGCCCTCACGCAAAGAGAGATGATGATATTCAAAACATTCAGAAACTACAGTTCTTATTTCTCAATTTCTTCCAATGTTTATTTGAAGGAAGATGAGAGACCTGGAGGATTAAATTTGGAAAGTCTAGATTCGAGGTGTGGGGAAGGGGATGATGTGCAACTGAAGGAGCCGGGGGGTAGAAAGGGATAGGTCATTCTGTTTAGAGAGATGGCTTTTGATTTTTATTTCTTATTTTTTTCCCCCAAAAAATTGAATATGAATGGAAATAGGAAAAATTCAATTGTTATTGATTTGATAGCATAATTTTTGATAGGATGTAGTGATTTGTATTCTTAATGGACAGTTACTTAACTTATCATTTAATTTAAATTTAAAAATGTAAAAATAATCTAATGGCTGAGATGATATATACATGTACGTTGTGTTAATGAGTGACAACTTCTGTTGTATGAGCTTTTAGAATAGGAGCCTCCATGGCATACAACCAAATTGGTTCTTTGCAATCCCTATGTCCTCCCTTAACCGTTTCTTCATCTCCCTTCCACCCAACTTTATTGTGTGGCTTGACAATTTTATAGCTCTATAGTTATTGCAGTTTAGAATATCGTCCTCGTTCTTGTGCAGTGGAAAAACTATGTTGAATCTCCATTGATGTGGGATCTTTGTTGTCTTTAATATCACATTAAAAAGCAACGCTAGCCACTCAAGGCCCTCTTTACCCAAACACTTCCAAATCTTTGTCGTTTAGAAAATTCTAGAATTTTTTTTAAAAATTTTTTAGGTACCCACATTGGCAAAATATCCAAACTATAGGAATGCCCAAAAAAATTTTCAATTTGAGTACCTACACCGAATTTTTTGGAAATTTCAGTTTGGATACCCGACATTTCGAATCGAGTCTCCTTGTTTTTTTTTGGTTTAGGTTATTAGTTTCGGATTGTTTTGAAAATCCCTAATGGGAGGAGACAATTGATTAGACATAATCATTTTGATATTTGTTATTAGGCAACCTCTTAGCTATAGGATATTATTTTTGATATGATCGTGATATTGTTGTACAATTCCGGTTTTATCCTTTTTTTAGGCTATTTCCCATATTCAGCTAGGGTTGTATATATATTGTTATTCTTGTGCTAATGAACGTGAGGGTGAAATTCTTCTCCGCCTAAACTTGTACTCACACCTCGCCTCTCTCTCTCACAATCAACTCGTGCAACTCGTTCATGGTATCACAGCACACCGCTTGAACACCCAGCTGCCGTTGTTAAACTCAAGGACAAGGACGGTTCATAATTGAGCCACATTCTCCCTACTATCTTTACCCATCCGAATTCCGAAGGACCCGGTGCCCTAATCACGGCAGTGGTGTTTGACAGTAAGAATTACGATCTATAGGAGAAGGCGATATACACGGCGTAGAAGGCAAAGAACAAGCTTGGGTTTATCAACAGAATTTTCATAAGACCCGAACCCAAAGCCAATGAAGAATTTTCAGAGTACCATGCATGGGACATGGTAAATTCTATGATATGCTCATGGATGGTGAACGTCATCGAACCAAGACTGCGACCTAGCATAGCATATGCAGACTCGGCCAAAGCCATGTGAGACGACCTCCGAAAGAGGCATGGAGTGACTAATGCTCCCAGAATCTATCAGTTGAAAGCAGTTATCATAGATTGCAAGCAAAGAGGTCAAGATGTCGTGGAGTTCTATAACAAACTTGTGGGCTTGTGGAGTGAACTTAATAAAGGCCTGGCAATTTCACCCGAACTCGATGGACACCC
>NCQV01012541.1:3673-15786 GCA_002740545.1 Lophocereus schottii | reverse complement strand
TATATGTATGTATATATGCGTGTGTGTGTGTGTGTGTGTATACATATATGTATGTTTGCACACACACCTGTGTATTTATATGTATATGTAGATATTCATTTTTGCATCATCACACGTTGGCCAACACTCTCGTTCTTTGGCGGCCGGTGAAGGTACCTTTGCATAATCTATTTGGGGGGTGGAAGGGCCATCTCAACAACATTTATTTCCGTATCTAATATCCTGTTTGTTTCTAGAATAGTTAGGTGGGAGGAAAATTAAGGGGAAGAAAACGAGGAGGAAAGAGAAGTTTGGAGAAAATTACTTTTTTTCCCCCCTTGTAGGGAAAAAATACACATAAATAACAAATAATTTAAGTGACTAGATCCTTTTAGACCCAACTTCCAGATATCATCAACTTCACCACATTTGGCATACATATCCACACGCGTACAAGATATATGAAAGATTCCAAGTGTAACGCAAATTTACAAACAACATGATGGTCTAATCTACCCATTTGGATGTCCGTCATATCCTGTAAGCTTTTATCATGAATGGTAATGTAAAACTATTAGGTTGAATCCCACCTTTAATATGCTCTGCGGATGTCCTAAAACAATTGGTATAATGTACAATTTTGGCAAAGCCACCAATCATAACACTCATGAAACTTAATCTCTCTCATTCATTCTAGGAAAGAATGCATGAATAATATCGATACATTTGGACCTAGCATAAACATAGAGTAGTTTATTTGCAATATTCAAGTTGTGCAACAGATCAATAATTATATAAGCATGAACTTGGTGACCATGAGAGTGATTTTTATAGTTTGGCAATGAATAGATATAGAATTTGGGATTGAATTAGGGAGAAAGATGAGAATCAAAGGTTTATGCTTTTGGGGAAGTGAATTTACCATGTTTTTACAAAAAATTCAAAGGAAGATAGAGAGAAAGGTTTAAGAGAAGTGAAGAATGCTAGCGAAAGAGTGAATTGAGACTTTAAGATTTTTCAGTATTTTTCTCACATTTGTGTAAGGAAAATATTTTGTCATCTTGTTGTGAACTTTCCTCTGAGTTTTTCCCCTTACTTTTTTTCCTCTCTCTCTTTTTTTTTTTTTTCACTCTAAACATGGGGTAAATTTTAGATCATGTTCTCTTCGACTTATTTTTTCTGAACTTATTTTGAATTAAACTTATATAGACTTATTCTGAACTTACTTATTGAACTTATTTTGAATTAAACTTATTTTAAACTTATTTGTTAAATTTATATTGAACTTAGTTACTAAACATATTCCAAATTATTTTAAATTAAACTTATATGACGTTATTCTTAAATAATAAGTTGAAGGGAACTTCAAATTATTTTTCTTTTCAAGGTATTTTTGAAGGATAAGACAAAGTCTAAGAGCACCTGCAATATAAGACTCATGAGCTAAAAATTTGACTCTCAGTTAAAAAACACTATGCATCATGATCCGCTTCGCTCTTCTTACGGTCCAGCTCACGACCGTGATCTGCCTCCTACACATTTTCTCTTTTTTTTGTTTGCCAACTAAGCTCTTTAAAGCCTAAAATTTAATAATAAATTAGTGATGAGATTTATAAATATTATTTTACTTAATAATTTAAGTTGACGATCCATAAAATATAGAGAAGAAAAAAAAGATTGAATTGTGAAATAATTTGAAGGGTTTGGATACCCACTTGTTATTCAAAATTATGCCACCTTTGCACTTGACGTAAGCGTGGCTGTTGTCTGTTCCCCTTTCGCAAACAGTCGTTTGGTCGTCTCTCTCTCTCCCTCTCTCGCTCTCTCTCTCTCCCCAGCCCCCAACTCGCGTTTCTCATCCTCTCTCCCTCTCGCAAACAGTCGCAATTTCACCGTCTTCTCGATCTCTTTGTTGTAAGTCCTCTTGGAAGCTCTCTTCTCTTTCTCTCAGTTCGTCTAATAGCTTTTTCGTCTGTTTCCACTAGGTATTTTTATCGATTATCAAATTTCTGAGATCCCTATTTTACTTTTATTCTTTTTCTTATTGATTTTTAATAATTCGTTGTTTCCTGTTGGTTTTGGGTTGCAGCCGAATTCCCCTTATGTTTTTTAATGTTTGTATCTTGAGATGAGGTGCTGGCTAGTTTTGTTGCATGCTGGCAATTTTGGATCAGAGTTTTGAATCTTGCTGTTGCGACTTTAGTTTGTTAATTTTTATAACTTTGATTTAATATCTTTTGCTGAGACACTTGTTTCTGGTCCTGATTGTTGTATTTGTCACTGATTTATGCTGTTCTGGAATTCTGATTCCATGTATTTTAGGTAAGAAAGAAAGGGTTCGGGTTAATGGCGTGAAGTTACTATTGTTGTTGTTAAATTAAAACTTGGATT
The DNA here is from genome assembly GCA_002740545.1 of Lophocereus schottii. Taxonomy (NCBI): domain Eukaryota; kingdom Viridiplantae; phylum Streptophyta; class Magnoliopsida; order Caryophyllales; family Cactaceae; genus Lophocereus; species Lophocereus schottii. The sequence goes on along the minus strand of NCQV01012541.1, from coordinate 13,416 downwards.
CTTTTTTCTTTTGTTGATGTGGTTTTAGGGAATATGGTTTTAGGGTTCAGAGATTCACCTGCCCCTGATAGTGTATTAGTCATTCACTCACTAATGTGGATATGAATGTAGAGCGTTTACTAGGACTGTGAACTATGTTTGAGCTTCAAAGGTCCTTTTTGTGAAATAATTGGCAGGTTTTCATAATCTTTGGGTCCTTTACTTGTTTCTTGATGCTAACAAGGCTGCTATTGATGTGGAGTTTTTGCTATCTTTGTTTGCATCCGCTTTTGTTCTGATTAGGCTTGTAAAGTTTATTGATTATACTCTGTTTTGGCTTAATGCTGCATCTGATTGATAATGTCTATATTATTCTTATTACTCATTAGAAATGAATAAATAAATTATGCATCTTTATTTAAATGGTGCCTATAATTCATTTGTTTGTCTCTCCTTAGATTTTACCTGGTACAACCATGAGTGATGGGGTTGAGAAGACTTGTCCTCTTTGTGCAGAGGAGATGGATTTGACTGACCAGCAACTGAAGCCATGCAAATGTGGCTATGAGGTGTGGTTAACTTCCAGTCTATTGATTTAGCTTTTCGTGTTTTATGTTACAAAATATTGTGACGTTACAATCTTGGTTAGATTAAACATTGTATGATGAACTGGTAATTTTCTTCACAATATTGTATGGAATGCTTATATGTGTTGCTGACCCGAAAGAGTCCAGAAGTGGCTAAACTTATGGAGGATGGTCTACTCATGAAGGTGTTGAACCCTATTAATGTGTCTACAGGAACAAGGAGCAACAAATAAGGATTAGTGCTGCTGTGCGATCTCCTTAGTTTAAGTGTCTGGAGGTCCTTACAATCAATGTGATTGTGGGCCTTGATATCTAGCATTGGGCTAGTAGACGATTGTCTCTCATTCACTTGGCTCAATACTTTCAATTGCAACATTGTTGAGCGGTGCTAAAACATTGTTGCATTGATGTTTAAGGGCATTCTCTTTCGCCCTTCCTTTCTTTTTTGATATCAATCATCTGCCTTTTGCTCCTTTGTTCTTTCCAAAAGTTGCGTTTCTGAAGCCAGTCTGTTCAGCACTGAAAGTTCAGCTTTAAGCACAACTCAGTATATGTTTTGGAAGATGCTTCATGGAAGCCTAGCTGAGGCTTGGATGAAGCTTGAATCTTGCTCGTTGTATAAGGAGTGATGTGCCTCATGCTTTTCCCATGATTTATTTTGTGATGAGTAATAAAAAAAACTGTATTAAAAATGACACCAAGGGATGTTACCCATGTTCAAAAGGAGACGATCACAAAATAACCTCATGCCGTCAAGCTTTCCCCGTGATCTTTAAGTGCAAATGTGTTTTCTGGACATGAAGACTTTCACATCTAGACAGTTAACTTACTAAAATCTGAGGTCTTGTTTAAACAGGACCATCTCAATTCACCTACTGCAATGAGTTAAGTTAGTGAAGTTGCTATGCACTTACATGATAGTGCAGCAGTAACTTGACGGCCTGATTACAACCTCCTCCGTAATTTTCTCCTTTTCTTTCTCATTCACTTTGTAATTTTCTCTTTGTTGCTGGTGTTTTCTTACTTTTTCTTTGTTCCTGTTATTTATCCATTCTTTTTTCCCCCTTTATTTTTGTCTTCTCTTCTTTGTATACTCCTTCCAGTGTTCTAAAGTCCTCTTTTCCCAACTGCCTTATTCTGTAATGCAACAACAGTGACTGATGTTTTTGTGGTCTACATTTTTGCATCAGAATTATCAAGTTTGTATTTAGTGTTTGAACTGTAGACATGATGATTTTAAGTGTTAGTGCTGTTGTTTGAGAGTACAATAGGGAATGTAAATTGCTTGGATCTTTTTCAACGTCAAAGTTTAGCTGTTGATATCTGGATTTCTTTAGCATGTGCACCTTATTGTGTATTGTAGAAAATCTCACTCATTATGTTAATTACGACTTGTGGGTTGCAGGCCAACTCAAAATGTAGACAGTGAGTTCTGATGCTACTTCAATATTCATCCCTGCGTCTTGTCAGGACTTTCTAGATTAGAGCCATTTTATCTCCATCAATGTGTTTGTATCTCCTTCCTTTTTTTGTCTGTATAGCCATGTCTGGAATCTTTTTTCTATTGGGGCTGTACTACTTGCGTTGTGCTGAATTTATCATTTATTGAAGTGCTGGCAGTGCTTAATGAGGTCATTATGTTTCATAATGTTTGGATCTGGTAAGGCAGTTATGCAAGGTAGTGACTCCTTGTAGAGGCTGCAATTTTAACAGACATTGTATCATTTCTTTTATTTTGGTATGACTATTATGTTGTATATTCTAGGGTTCTCTCTTTGCATATCGACCCTTTTGCAAGATTATTCATTATATGCAGAATTTTGTTGTTATAACTGTGTGAATGGAGTTTACTTCTTAGTTCTTATTTGTCGGATAGTAGGAGCTGTCAGGTTGTAGGTTATTTTTGTGTTTACCATGCTTTTCATGATGATTGCCCCTTGTTTCCCCTCGTCATCTTGTGTTTCAAATTGGCTGTTTTACACATACTTAATACAGATATGGTGCAGTCAGTTGCTGATTCATACAGTGCATTTTTATCCTCATTGGAGTAGCTTCTTGACCAAGTTAAATTATTGGATTATTCTCTCAGTTGCTATTATGGAATTTGTTTCAACTTTTCGGTTCATTTATGTAGATTTGTGTTTGGTGTTGGCATCACATCATGGAGATGGCAGAGAAGGATGCGACTGAGGGGCGCTGCCCTGCATGCCGTACTCCCTATGATAAGGAAAGAATTGTAGGAACGGCTGCAAATTGTGAAAGGTTCCATTTTTTTTTTTTCCCCAAACATTTGGCATCATTACATTGTCTTCCATTCTTCCCTCTCCCTTTAAGCCAAAACAGGGGGTGGAGGTGGTGCTTAGTTGAACTGCTTTGTTGATTTCTTTTCTACTGAATTGATGCCAGGTTGGTAGCAGAAGTTAATATGGAAAGAAAGCAGAAGTCGCAGAAAGCAAAGATTAAAACCTCTGAAAGCAGGAAACAGCTGAGTAGTGTCCGTGTCATCCAGCGGAATCTTGCCTACATAGTCGGGTTACCGCTGAATGTTGCCGATGAAGATGTGCGTACTAGCATGATATCCTCTTTTTTTGTCTTTAGTTTGGGTCCTAATTACCTATATTGAATTTCTGTGCAGCTTCTGCAACGAAAAGAGTATTTTGGCCAGTATGGTAACGTCTTAAAGGTGTCTGTGTCCCGGACCTCAGCTGGCAGTATTCAACAATTTGCAAACAATACTTGTAGTGTGTAAGTCCTAGTAAATTGCACTTCTAATAGTAATAATTGCCTGTCAACCCTCCCTCCCCAAAAAAAATAATAATTGTGTCAAGTGGTGCTTCTTTTCCTCTTTCATGCCTCCTTAGTTTTTCTTTGATCTTTTGAATCGGAATGGCTTTACTTATATTTATTTTCTTTTCCTTGCAACTTAGTTATGTATGGTTAAGCTGACCAGTAAATTGAAGAATTGCATGCTGGTACCACTTTAGTTATATACTCAATTTTTTAGGACTTCCCTTTTTTTGGGGGGGGGGGGTGGTATGAATCCATTTGAGGCAGGTATCAGAATCCAATTTGTGTGACTCCTGCCGAATCCTTACATTCAACTGATTCTTGATGTGTTCGTAATAAGTCATTCATTTGTCTAGCCTGCTGTGTCTTTGTTTCATACAGGAACTACATTAGTCTCTATTTATGAAGTAACTCTTTTGTTTTATTTCCCTCCTTGCTTTTTTCAATTCTTTGGCTTCTTTGTTTATGTTGCAAATGGCCAAATCTTCCAGACTTCTACCACGTTCCTTTTTGTAATACAGACAATTAGCAAATAATCACCCTTTCGCTTCTCATGACCGTGGTTAGTAGTGCCGATAAATGATAATTTTAGGAACGAGTAAAAGGCTGAATGAAAATAGGCGTTTTTGTGCTTTTGGAACTGTTTTATGCCAAGCCATGGTCTTTGTATTCAGATGGCGTTGATACCTGGTAAATCGAAAGGAAGACTAGTTCAGGGAACTTGATCACATTTTCAATCAAAGGCACCTTTCGGCTCTTATTGCTGCATATGAACATAAAAGTAGTCAGGTTGCCAGATAAATGTGTTTGAAGGTGCATAAATGGTTCTATAACAAGCGACTAAGTGTCAATCTGGAAGTGTTCATTGTTCAGCAAATTACCTTAATAATTGTTACTGAGGCTGCCAATTATCCATGTGCTTCTGAATATGTGTTTTCAGGCAACCTTTGATGTTTTGTTTTGGTTTCAGATATATTACTTACTCAAAGGAAGAGGAAGCGGTTCGTTGCATTCAGTCAGTGCATGGATTTATACTGGATGGAAGGCCCTTGAGGTAGCTCACCAATGTGGAGCAAAGGATTGAGCGTTTTTCTTGCTATTTTGTCCCTTAAATGTTCTGCATTAGTTGTGTTCTTAATGAGCATGATTTTATCTTCAGGGCATGTTTTGGGACCACTAAGTACTGTCATGCATGGCTGCGAAATGTGGTATGTTATCTATGATATATATAACTTTCCTTATCCAAAAAATGATACTATATGAAATGTTCAATTTTTGAGAATTCATATTTATTTTTTTATCTTAGCATTCACTTGAAGCAAATTTCTTTTGATGCAGCCTTGCAACAATACTGATTGTCTGTACTTGCATGAGATTGGTTCTCAGGAGGACAGCTTTGCCAAAGATGAAATCATTTCAGCCTACAGAAGGTACCTATGTGCCTGCGGTTTCACAGCTCAGAGTGCATTGTTTATAGTCTATCAATGTATTCCATGAAGTTGAGATCTTTTTTTTTTTTTTTTTGAGCGGAATGATGCTTCATTCAAACAGAAAATAGATATAAATTGTTGGCTCGTTGACTGTATTTTGTGTGTTTTTGCTGCATATATGTTTTCTGTTACATTTAATTTAGGGACTACACTTGTTCCTTTCATCTGGGACGGGTTTATTGCAAGAAGACTCCAATAAATCATTACCCTCTTATTTCGTTCCACATTCTGATGTTTCTATGTAATTCTAACTTTTATGGCTCATGAAGTTCTAGTTGTGCTAATTCTGTTTTTCTGGTGGTGCTACTCCTGTTACTTGAGCACCAATAAGTGATTCAGAAGGAAGCCCTTGTTTGAATTAAGGTCTCATATACCCCCTTCTTCCCCCTTATATTTGTTTATAAGTGTCAATCTCTTGGCAGTATTATGTTCAGGTATGTTATCTTTTGTTGAAATCTATATATTCTATAGTTTGAGATCATAATATGAGCTTTGAATGAACTTACTCAAATTTATTTTAGTTAGATAGTATGAAAATGTTCATTTTACTTCGTTGTCATGTTGAGTTCCCTTAATTTTTAAGTGTCAGCTGTTGTCTATGGTGAATCCTCTTTGACTGGTTTTCTTTTGAAAGGAATAGAGTCCAGCAAATTACTGGGTGTACCAATAACATGCAACGACGTTCAGGAATGGCGTTGCCTCCCCCAATAGATGATTATTGCAATAACAATTCTCCTGTCATAGGGAAAGCTGTGGCCAAAAGTTCCTCAGATGTAAGATTTCTTATATTAGTGCCTGTTTCCTCTTTCCTCTTTCCTTTTTCCTCCCATTGTGTAATCTAACTGTTGTCTGAATCCTTGTTAATAGCATAATGCTCTTGCGTTATTAGGGTGGTGTTGTAAATACTGAATATTAAACATGTATATGGATATAGTCAAAAACAAAACACTAAGGTTTGGATGTGGTTTGGCAAATGATATGGTAGATGTAGTAGATTCCTTTGAAGTTTGTGACACTCTAATTTTCTCGTACTACAACTGTGGATGCAATGAGGATTTTGAGTTTTTTGTGTACAGCTCTTGTTGACTGATTGATTTCAACTTGCAGGTTCCGGCATTGAGTTTTACATGTTCACCCCCATCCAGCTGTTCTAGTAGATCTGGTGTTCTTCCACTAGCAGCTTCGTGGTACTAGATCGTTCTAACTTCTATGCATGGTCTGTTATCCATCCTTTCTTTTAAATACATGGTCTGAAGTAATTTTGACTATGCCAGGGAATCGCGTGCATCCGATTCTACTCCTGCTGGAAGCGTAGCGTGTCCAAATGGACTGTCGAAACAGAAAGCTGATGTGAATGGATTACCGGCAATCTCAACAGTGGTCTCAGATAGCACTGAAGCTTCTATATTGCCCAAGTATGATGGACAGAAGTGTCTGTCTGAGGACAGTCATGCAGTGCAGACTAGAAATAAATTGGAGGTGCTAGAGACTGAACAACATAGAGTACATTCTGATGCAAAAGGCTCAGAGGTGTCTGCTACACTTTCCAGTGCTCCGGCTATGATGTTAGAAAACCAGTCACCTCATCCACCTGCAGCTGAAAATGATAATGCAGAAAGTGGTTTGCTGGTTGATGCTGCTCTTTCTGTTGGTCCTTCCTGTGGTGTAAATAAGGGAAGGATTCCCTCTGCTGACGAAAAATTTCAGAATCTGTGTTCTGAGATGTTAACGATGGGCGTTGACAAAAGAGGAAAGGAACATTCTGATATTATCGGACAGAATAGTTTGTGCTTGGATGCTTATCGATTGCCTGCAGGTCAAGGTTTACAGTGGCATGATTCAGAGAAACTTCATGACGATTCAATGTCAGCCACCGCCGCCACTGCTGCAGGGACAGTTGATTCTATGAATACTTCTACTGGGGTTTGTGACTGGAAATCAGATGAAGACCATGAAGTGCAGAGATTGTATCAAACAGAAGGTGATTTTGATAACCAGACACCTACAGATGCTATATTAGTCAACCAGGCAACTACATCTACATCACTTAATCTTTTAGGCCATTTGAGGGCCCCTTTACAAGGGCGTGCTGATGCTGCTGGTGTAGTTGACTATAATGTGAATTCTGCAATTGCGACCAGAAAGCCTAATGAAGGTTTTGGGACAAATGTGCCTGGTGCATCTGCTGGTTCTGATGAATGCCTCAATAATTTTGACAGCTGTACTTCTGGTCAAGGGCTTTTGGGTTCCCAATTTCATGTTGGCCAAGGAAATTGCATTGGAAGATTTGACCATGGGCTGCCCAATCTTGACTCGCAATCTGCCATTGATTTGGGAGAGAGCAGTTTAATATCAAATGTTTTGGACCTTGATTCGTGGGATGACTCCTTGACTTCTCCCCAGAATTTGGCTAAGTTTTTGGGCAAAAGTGATAAATCAGAAGTTCCCATGAAACTTTCAAATTCATGCAAAGGTCAAATCAGCAATCAGTCCCGATTTTCTTTTGCAAGGCAAAAAGAATTTAGATATCATTTGTTTGATTTTGAATCATCACTTAACAATATTGTCCAAGGAGACGAGAATCACCCCTTTGGACAGTCATTTATTGAAAATAGGGTCCCTCACTTGGATAGAGTCGGCAATGGCTTTGGATTTTCACAATGTACTGAGAAATCAGATAATTTAAGAAGCAGCCATTCAGCTCTTCCATCCGGTAAGCTCGCCTGTGAGTACCTTTTAAGAGTCCATAGAGCATTTCTAATTGATGTGCATGCATAAATCAATTTGGTTATATGTACCTTCTTCTTCTATGTTGTACTTATGTTGTACTTATGTTGTACTTATGTTGTCCATTTAATGTGTTCACAAAATCTTTCTTCTATAAATGTTTTCACAAAATCTTATTTTGTGAGTCTCTTGGATTCAGCCTCTCTACGGGTAGGGATGCCGGTAGAGATAAGGTTGCCTATATCTGGATCTTCCCAGATCTCGCAAAACCGGGACCCACATTGGGAGGTGGTGGTGGTGGTGTTGTTTCATTTACTTTTCCTCTAAAAATTTGTTTATCACTGTTGAATGTTATGGGGCTCGAACCTTTTCTGCAATCCCCTTTGAACAGTTGGCAATTGGCATTTTCAGACCATTTATTTGTTTCACCCTTTTTCATTTACAATTTTCAATGACTTATTCATTTTGTGCAATTGATTCAATTCAATTATGCATAATACAATCAAATACAAGGACATATAATTGGCGAAAGCTCATTAGAGGTGACAGGTTCTTTTTCTTTTCTTTTAATTTTTCCCTTCTCTGGGTAAGGAATGAGGGAGTGGAAGAGGGGGACCAGGTCATGCGAGCTGATGCATGAGCAACGCATTAGGACAGATGCATATTTTAGTCTCTATAAACTGACAATGCTAACCAGAACATGGGATTCCAGGTGATGCTTACTGAGCAAGTTCTAACTCTTCCTTTTATCTTGTGAACATCAGTGACAAGATCTCAGATTTCAGCTCCACCAGGTTTTTCTGTGCAAAGCAGATCACCACCACCGGGTTTTTCTTCACATGAAAGAATTGATCATGCTTTTGACTTGAAGTCTCGTCAGTTGTTCTGCTTTCCCCTTCTTCACTTTGCTCGTTGCCTTTGTTGTTCCTTTTTTTGGGGGTGGGGGGTTGAGTCATCTCCTTTTTCCTTGATGGTTTCCTGGTTTACTTGTAAACAATTGTGTTTGGATTTCTCTTTGCAGGAAACCACTTGCTTGAGAGTAGCTCCTTGTTGAGAAATCCTTACCAGGCATCGCCTGGTGGGAACATAAATGCTGCTAGTGATATTGAACTTATGGATCCTGCAATTCTGGCAGTTGGCAAAGGGAGGCTTCCGAGTGGTGTTAACGACACTGGTGTGGACATGAGACAGAATTTCCATGTCCAGGCTTCGATGTTTGAAAATGATTCAAGACTTCAGTTATTGATGCAGAGATCTCTATCCCACGATCAAGGCCTTAGATGTACTGAAGTCAGGGATAATTTTTCTGCTGTAGTTGATGCTTATGGATTTACTTCTCGACAACATATGGAGGGGTCACAGCGAAGCAATCTTTGCCCCTTTACGCCGTTCTCTCTTCAACAGGCCAGAAATACAGTGGCAACCAATGGCCATTGGAATGGGTGGAGTGAAATTCAAACTGGAAATGATTTAGGTGTAGAAGAGCTGCTTAGGAATGATAGATTGGGGTTTAACAAGTTTGGGATGACAAGTTCAGGGGATTTATATGACAGGAGTTTCAAGATGTGATTATCATCCTGATTCTTTGGCTTGTTAACCATATTTTGTAGATAGAAATGCAGGACAGGACTGATTTTTTTGACTGGCCTCCCTGGTGAAGCAGGTTGCTTGAGCCCACAGCTAACAATGTGATGCTTTGGCTGTACCCAGTGGAGTGCTGTGCATGGTTGGTTGCTTGGTGAGACTCAAGTTTGATTTAAGCGATGAGATATGGATACGATCTGGATTTGGCTGGTCACTGATTTATGTAGAATGGTGTTATTTTTGATCTGGCATTAATTTGTGCATGAAGAATTGGATGTTCGAAGATAACCAAAACTGCTTACTAGGAGGTGATTTTCTGCATTCCGTAGTTGCTTTTCTGTGTGAGAAAATTGAACCTTATTTCTTATGGGTTCAAAATTTGAAAGTCGTCCAAGTCTTCCGTCTAAATTTTTTGTAGCACCAAAAAAAAAAAAAACCTCTTTCCAGTTGAAGAAATGTGGATCATTGAACTTAATGCTGTGATGGGATGACGGCAATAATGTGATGCTGTTATGTTGCTTTGCTGTTTACGCTTGGATTCCAACTGGATCATGTCTGTGGCACATGCTGCAGATGCAAAGAACATGAT
>NCQV01012526.1:12887-25647 GCA_002740545.1 Lophocereus schottii | reverse complement strand
GTGACAATGCCATCAATAGCAATGACAGTGGTGTTACCCTTCCCTTACTCCTCAAGGTGAGAAACAATATGAAAATCGATGTTGATGTGAACCCTATTCAACGCAACCCATAGGATAAACAAGTCCCTCGTGTTGGCATTCCTTGGCTATCAGATCGAGTAAAGATACTGTTTACTGTAGGCATTGGAAGTACCTGAGGGTAGGATTGCAAATGTAGGTAGCCTTGTTAGGCAGTTATAAATAATGAAGGGCATCATAAGTAATCTTTTTCCAAAATTCACACCTAGTATAGTTCTTATAGAAGAGTTTAGCCACTCTAGCAACAGGAAGTTGAATTGATTCGCTAAAATGGGCCAAATTTATCTCATGTGTTATGTCAGCCAATTTAAAACAAATGTAACATGGTTCATTATTGCAACTCCCCTTCTCATCTATGACAAAGGCGCTAAAGAATTCCCAAACCAACTGCTCATACATGGGGAGTTGCAAATTCACAAAAGCTTGCCAACCCAACTCATCAAATAGAGCATGCATATCATCTTAAAAATGTAACTATTTCACCTTTCTAACATTGACATATTGTGGCTTAGAAATTTTTTCGCAAAGCTAAAGCATCATAAAGTTGACATTGGTTCTAACTGAGAAATGTAACACCATGTTTATTCATAGTATGAGGAGTTCAAGATTTAGCACGGTTACCTTTTAGTGGAGAAGGTGGATGACTTGTGGAGATAGTAGTGGCATTGGTGTTGGTGGACTTGGAGTACTTCCTGGGAGTGGAAGAGGAAGAACTACCTTTGTTCTTTGGCGCCATGGCAATTAAGATGAGGCTTTAACTCATTTCAACCCAAAAATATTGAACTTCCCAAATCAATGATTCAAACTAGCAATTAAACTCAATGAGACACCAAATTGAACTAATGACCCATCCACTTCCCCATGCCCCTTTGTCGCTGAAATCTGGTGGGTCTGTGCTGGAAAAACATCCCCCAACCTCCGTTATCCTATCTTGCTTCCTCAATTTATCTGACCTTTACCCTAAACCCCTAATTTCATCCCTCTCCATGTTTTTCCATCCCTTTTTTCAACGTAGATCCGGCGAATTCTGGCAACAGAGGGGACTAGGGTTGTGACCGGGTGCCAAAATTGGGGAAAGAAGCCTAGGGTTTTGAGTGGAGGGGCTAAGTGGGGTGAATTAATGGGGTGTTGACAAAGGGAAACAACTGTCGATGTAGGTAGTGCCGAGGTAGTGGTAGTCAAAGGTGGGCACGACATAGTGGTGGCTAGATGTGGGCTGTTTTCCTTGGTTCGAGTATGAGTAGTGAGAGTTGAGAGAATGGAAAGTGAGGGTAAAGGACAGCTGGTCTGGTTTTAAACCTAGATGCACGTTCGTACATATGTGCACGGGTGCCCGTATGTCATTGGTCCGAGTTGAACGATCGTTCAAAAATGCATGGTTAGCCATAGATCTTTCTGCTCACTCACTGTCTCAAATGTATGGCCGTGAACGTTTTGCATGGCTATTCGTGCAAGTTGGTAGGCCTCAAAATTATTCTCTTTTTCTCCTTGTTTGCCTTTTTCTTTTTTTTTGAAGGTGACAAAGCTTGGAATCTCTCCCAAGAAGCACTTGTTTAAGGTTCTGAGCTTTGCCCTTTCCTTCAGCTAAGTCATCGGTGCATTAACAAAGGTATTATTAACCTTCCCTTCAATCGGTTCTCTAGTAATCTAATGTTTCAATCGTTGACCATTCACCTTGAAAGTAGCGCTGGACTCACTTCACTCTCTAGCAGCCTTGTATGGAAACACCTGGATCACTTTGAATAGGTCCAACCACCTTAAGGGAAGTCTACTAGGAAACAATTTCAATCTCAAATTAAGTAAGAGCAATAGCTCACCTTCCTAGAATTCCCTTGCATGGATGAACTTGTTACGCCATTTCTTCATTCGCTTTTTATAGATCCAGACATTCCTATAAGCACCCACATGGAATTTCTCAAATTTATTAAGTTGGAGAAGCCTTTTCTCACCCACAACTTTGAGATCGAAGTTCAAATGCTTGATGTTACAAAAAGCCTTGTGCTACAAAGTCCTTGGGTAGGTGACACGACTTTCAGAACACTAATAAAAAAGGAGTACTTCTAATTGGCATCTTGAAAGCCGTTTAATAAACCCACAAGGCATCATCCATCTTCTAAGTCCAATCCTTGGTTGATTATGCAACTGTCTTCTCTAGAATAGACTTGATCTCAAGGTTGTCAATCATGACTTCACTGCTAGTTTGCGGATAATAGCCCAATTAAACCTTATGATGTAACCTATACTTCTTGAGCAGCTCCTCAAACTTCTTTTCAATAAATTGAGCTCCACTATCACTATTGAAAACACGGGGTACTCCATATTTACAAAGATCACCTTTTTAAAGAACGACGCCAAGAACCACACCACCACTCTAGCATCATTGGTGGGGCTAACAAGTGCCTCCACCTACTTGGAAACATAGTTGACAGTCACAAGGATGTATTTGTGGAGAAGAGGAGAATTGTTATGATGTATAAGGTTTTGATAATACCAAATCCAAGTGTTGTTGTTCCAAACAGGCTTTCCAAACAGGTTCTTACTGCTATTCTCAATGGCTTAAAATTGCTTGACTAATGGATGATTAAGAACAGGTACTCAATTCAGCGATATCAGTGCAGCTGTAAGAAACAGGGCCTGTGAAGTGTTTGAAGCAGCAATTCGTCTTTCTACAAGATNNCTGGTAGTTACAACAAGATGTCTTGGTTTGATTTAGGTCTTATCTTTTTAGACTCTTATTTATATGCCAATTAGAAAGTCTTAACTTACCACTTACTTTAAACGGTTTTGCTTTTTTGAAAATAGTTCTGATCACTTTTCTGAACAGTCCTGGAAATAGGGTGGTCAGGGTGTTTCCAGACTAAGCTGCGAAAANCGGTTTTGCTTTTTAGAAAATATTTCTGATCACTTTTCAGAACAGTCCTAGAAAAAGGATGGTCAGGGTATTTCGAGACTAAGCTGTGTAAAATTGTTTTACACGATTCTCTCTGTGATTTTCGGCAGCTTCTCCGAGATTTGTAAGCAAGATTTTTCTGTGGATTATCTTACCCCTTACCCCAAACAGTTATCTAAATCTAAGAGGATTTACAAAATCTTTTTGAATAAAAAAATTTTTAATATTTGGCAAGTGGATAAGTTTGTTGAGAAAATCATGGGCTAGTGGTTGAATCCTTGTTGTTGAGAATTACCGCCTTATTCAAGCGGTTAAGGAATTCTTTCCAGCCCATGTTACCTCACTTCTTGCGGCTAAAGGACTCTATCTTCTTTAGGGATTTTGTTTTCCAAAAATTTGAGAAGTTGCTTTACAAAGTTCTATATAAAGTTGCTTTCTACAACTCATAGACACATCAGTTTTTAGAAGCAAGAATTCAGTATTCAAAAGCTTAAAATTTTCAAAAGAAAATCGAGTCAAGTGAGTGATATATTTGAGCTTTCAAAATTGGCATACTAGGACTTCATTGTACCCTATATTAGCTTAGTTGAGAAGTATTGTAATAGGGTGTTTTCTTTGTATTCTACTTTCACAAAAGTGAGTTGAGTGTGTCCAAATCAAGGGGATTTTGGACATGGGGTAACCGATCTTAGGGAAGACGGTTATATGGGTTGCAATCTGTAATAAGGTGTGTTACTATTGTAACGTATTTAGCCCGTTTAGTGAAGTGGTTAAATCCTACACGAGGTAGGTCGTGGTTTTTTCACCTCAGTTGGGCTAGAGGTGTTTTTTACGTAAACATCCTGTGTCCATTATTTCAGCATTCAATTTTGTTGGATTTTCTCTTATGCATAACTCAAAAACAGTCTGTTCGAACAGGGCCTAAGACTGTTTGTCAGCAAATTGAAAAAATTGGACACCACAATTCATCCCCCTCTTGTGGTTGTGTACTCTCTAAAGCAACAAATCTCTTTCGTATTGGTCACATATTGACCCTTATAACTTTTCACATTTCTTTCATCTGGCCTCGTAATAGCCTATAAAAACTTTCTTTCTGAAATACTTCTAATAGCGTAATGCTGACTGCTTTTCTTTGCTTATTAAGAAAATACTGCAGGCATAAGATCATTATAGGGTGTTGATTGGGTGAGATCTATTCTCAACCCCATAGTGAGACCTAACGCTCATGCACAAGCTCTTACTCCGGAGATGGCTACATTTAATATATTGGTCCATTACCCTTGTCAGGGTCTTTTACGGTTTTCTAGTACCAGGACTTATTCCCTAGGCTAACATCATTCATATCATATTGTCCAAAGCACATTATCTTAGCCAATTCAAAGTGTATGGCCATAATGGCTAATAAGTTTGCTGCTTCTCACAGCGAAATCCTTTATCATACAACTCAAGCCTTTGTAAAACTCTTCAGGGATTTCCCCGTTCAAGCGAGTTCACTCCCAAAACTGTATTCATTTAGTTAAAATAGGCCATCATGCACTAATAGTTATGACTACTATCATTTCAAATATAAAATCCTTCTTTTTTAAAACTCACCCTTACGCAAATAATCAAACTTAATGACATAGAAAGGGTAGGAGTGCGCATGTACACATTCAAACACTTCACAATTCAACTTAGCAACATGAGCCATACATGGCCTTGTCATCCAAACGATTGCAGATAATCATAATCCAGACTCCCTCCTCACATAGCAACCGACCACAGGAAACCTCGAACCACTCATAGTTCTACCTCAAACCATCCAACTATCATCTCGATCTCAATGTCACAATCTGGCATTCTAATGCCTAGGTCATATTGAAAAGCGGTATGTAAACTAACCGATGCATAGCTTACCAAGCAAGCCAATATGATTCAGCAGTACGCTAAGGACAGTTCTAACCATATATATACATATATATATCCATATCACATTAACTTGAACGAATACTTAGCAATCTGAATTAAACTTACAAGACATGAAATTGGATTACATTCATGTATTACAATCAAGGGGTAAACATACTCATTTCAACATTCATAAATTATTTCTAAGGCTGCGAGCGTGATCTGACTATATAGACAGGCATCAATTCGAGGTGTTCATTTATTATTTTGAAGTCACGGTTCTAGTATAAACTAACTACTCATACAAGTATCGATTCTAAGCATTCTCCTTTCATTTCAAAGCTATTAATCTAGCATACTCATTTCATTTCGAAGTATTAATTGAGCAAGAATTAACTACATGTACATGTGTCCATTCTAAGCATTCATATTTCATTTTGAATCCATTAAACGAACATGAATTAACCAAGTGTACATGTATCGATTCTAAACATTCGGATTTCGTTTCGAAGCTATGAAATGAACATGAATTAACTAAGTGTACATGTATCGATTCTAAACATTCATATTCCGTTTCGAAGCTATTAAATGAACATGAATTAACTAAGTGTACATCTATCAATTCTAAACATCTACATTTTAATTGGAAGCTATTTTCAAGCATTGGTTAACTAAACTAACATATATCAATTCAGGGCTTCGTTAGGTTATTTCGAAGTCACTTTCAGGCATGAACTAACTAAACTTAACATATATCGATTTAAACTAAGTTCAGCTGAAAAGAACATGCATAAACCCAATCGATCTGACTAATCCTAAACTCACATGCAACGCAACTTAAGGGTTAAAACAGTTTCGAAACTACTAATACTTAGGATGCGAGAAACACCCACCTCGATTCCATACTAGAGGACCCATTCTAAGAGCTTTGGCTCGACTTTGAGGGATGAAAAACCTCAATCCTTGATCCAATTAGTCCCAAATGCACGCCCAGTTGATGCGATTGAAACCCTAGCCCGCACGGACCCAAATCAGCGTGCCCAGACCTGGTTCTGCCGCTCTTTGTTGTGGTGTGGGCCTGCTGTGGTGGTCGCGGGAATCTCGCTTGCTGGAGACCCTCGTCGTTGACCTCCGTCGTCGCCGACGCCCTCTCTTAGTCCCGATCCCCTCTCTCAATTTGCTCCCTCAGCCTTGCTTGATCTCTCTCTGTCTCTGCCGGTGATGAACGGACGCCCAGTCGTGCTACCGTCACCGCCATGCCCACCGCCGAGAGCCCTCGCCATCATCGACTCCCTCTTTTTCTTCTCGACCACTTAACATCTCTCTCCCTCTCTGTGGTGGTCGCGGGTAAGGGGTTGCTAGGCAGGGAGATAGCGCGTGTTGCGACAACCGATTGCCGACGCCAGCACCTCTTCTCTCTCTCTCTCGTGGTCTCACGGGGCTAGGGTTTGAGAAAAACCCCCTTCCCTGGCTCGCGGTCTCTCGCCTCCTCTCTGTCGTGTTTCCCCTGTGAAAAAGAAAGGGGTTTCGGCTCCTTATTTATTTTTTCATTTTTGTTGCTTGCCCATTCAACTAACACAGCCAGTCTCATGTCTAATCTTGTGCCTCATATCCTAACCCAAATCATTCATACGACCCTTCGTCAATTATTCGTTCCCAAATACATCAAGGTTCGATTTAATAAACCTCGAAACTAATTCTAAGGTTGACAATCTA
This sequence comes from Lophocereus schottii, assembly GCA_002740545.1. Lineage (NCBI taxonomy): Eukaryota > Viridiplantae > Streptophyta > Magnoliopsida > Caryophyllales > Cactaceae > Lophocereus > Lophocereus schottii. Next base: position 19,076 of record NCQV01012526.1, on the reverse strand, counting down.
ATCGTACCCGGGAAACGACTAAATTAAACTATCGGCACAAATTAGAACAAATTAATCTCAAAATTAATAATAACAATAGTAATTCTTTTTAGTAAAATTACCATTCATATAAGCACATTGATAATAATTTAATTCATAAAGTTAATAAGAATACGAATTTTATAATGCAGAAGGTAAGACAGCTAGGTTAACTTATAACAAAGAAGGCAGGTTTTACACTCTCCCCCTTAAAAGAATTTCGTCCTCGAAATTCTAAATCTAAGTTCGGTCATTCCTAGAATGTACACACACAAACCATGATATACACGGTAGGTTTCAAAAAGGTTTCATTTTGTAATCACTACTTCTTTTTAATCGAAAGAAAATGGGTTATAGTATCCAGTCTCCTCCTCGTCAATTCTCTTCAAGCGTCTACTCACTCTATTTGGGCACCGAGTGAAAATTGCATTGAAGAGGGGGCAAATGAGTCGGTATGGAAACCATATTAAGTTCGTTTTGAAAATGAACATAGATTTTCAATATTCTAGACTCAGTTCGCATGGCAAGCAATAACTCTATGCATATGCATCTATAACTGGGCATCTAAAGGCATGACAATCGGGATAATGATATCCTAAGGTCATACACTAGTAGTCTCATTCTAAAACATGAATTCAAGTCACCTTTGCGATCACAATGGTTAACTCAGAGATTCTTATAACACATTAGAACAATAACAGCGTCACATAGCATCATATAGCATCATTTCAGTACAAAAGCATCACATAGTATTGCATAGTATCAGTAATTCAGCGTTCTTAAACCTAGAAGTTGGATGTAACATGAAATTGGCTAAGGTACATATGTAAGCAATTTACAATACGAAAGCATATGTGGCCTACATTTCTATGTTTTTTTTTATATCGATTCCGGCTATCTTTTAAGCATTTCATTCATGGCAACGTAGACAAGGCATGCTAAAGTCATATGAAGGAGTTAGCTTAGTCGGGTTTATTCAAAAGCGTGAAGATCTTAGGTCAATATAAAGTTAAATTATTTACTAGAAAGTTACCACGTCACACTAAGATAGCAGAGGCATCAAATTACATTATAGGAACAGCGAAGGAACTTGGAGTAACACTTAAATTCACAATGACATCACATAGGGGTTAATAATAGAGCATTGAAGATCAAGAATCATGAACAATATAAACTAGCATATCATGTCGATAAGAATAACTTTGAGATGGAAATGCTAAGGCATAATGTAAGTCGATGGTTTTGATGGTGGGGAGACTTTCCCTAAGGTCCCTACTTGGAACTGACTATCTCTTAAGTCATAGATTCATACAAATGAATGGTGATGCTCCTAGATGAATCCTAGGTCTGTGGCTTATGGGCCTACATGCTTCTGCTGCGCTACTCTAATCAAACATTTAAGGGCAAGGATACGTGAATGCAGGTTTCTAGGGTCGCCTTACCATGCTTCAAATATGTGTGTATACAGTTATTCAGCTATTACGTGGAATCATAGAATTCACGAAATGCAAGCAATGAGTTAGAGGTTATGCCATGTCATGAATTACAAAACTTAAATCATCTGGATAAACAAGTCACATACCAAACTAGACTCAAGTCGATAAACTCCCAGACGTGCAATAACTCATTCATAAAACACATAACTGGTCACAAATAATGAACTTAAATAACTATATAAGCTTCTATAGGCTTTAGACTGTATGCAATGCTATGGCTATATTTGTTTTAAGTATGGTCGACGTTAATGGTCTTATAGGTACTAGTTGAGGTCTTACGAGGTACACCTATCCCATAGGTGATTATAGGAGTCTTACTATAGGTCGCTTACCTTAGTAGGGATCGTTTACTATGTACAATTCTAAAGTCTGCTAGGCTCTTCCTCCCTTTTGCTTTCTGGGTGTATTAGGGTTCGTTCGAGCCAGAACATCGTCACCCATTCACGAATAACAATCCGTAGAATAGAATGCAAGTAATGTACGACTTAGGCAACAACGGCAAGAAAGGGGAATAGTAGGTACTCTTACGCAATGTTTAACAAGATCATACCACTAACATTTAGTTTTTCAAGCATGCATGCAAAAATATCCCCTAATTTCACTCGGGCAATTCAAAATTCACAACAGCAAGGTACCATTTAGTAGGATTATCAATCATATCAACTAATTTCCCATCATTCCTTTCCTTGTCCATTACGAAGGATTCAATCATCGGACACATCTTAGCACATACACATTTACAAGTAACATTTGATACACATAAGGGCGCGTATTTGTGAATCCAAAGTCCTTCATCATCACTAACGGAAAGCTAATTTTTCGGTGTAAGATAAACTTGGCTTAACAGTCAAAATGGCATTAGTATCTCAAAATCTTGAGTTTCAAAGGATGAAAAATAGCTTATCTATTTCGAATCTCTTTGTTTTTAATAACAGGATGGTTAACTACTTCTAGCTCTCTCTTTACCAATCTTCGAGTATGTCTGCTCACTCTATTATGGGGCCTGAGGAGCAAATCGTACTTCAGGGGCAAAGATGAGCTTAGAGTTAAGGCTTTTCCAATCATTCGAATTCAAATCATATGTTCTTTAAACTTTCGAATAAAATCACTAAGGCATATAAGCGAAACAACTTTGATTGAGCTGACACTTAACTTTCCCACAAGAATACGAGCCACTCGGCCTACACCTTAGCAAATAGTTCTTTCATCCAGCCAATCAGCTCACTCAAGCCGCACCTAACTAGGTAAACGCGTTAACATTCACATAAAATTCACATTTGCACACAAGGCATACATGTATCACGTCATCATGAACGCATTCCAAAGCAACTATATGAGATATAAGACTCAGGTCATGGCCTATGGTCGTATGACCTTACTCTGATATTATCAATGTAATACCTCCAGCCCCTACGGCCAGGAACATTACGTTTTCTTACTTTCTACCTAATTTCTTGGGCAAAACGGACAGAGTGTTCCCTAAAAACTGACCGTTTTCAGGCTAAAAGCCTTACAATAAATCCTTGCAATCTACGAAAACGTACAACATTTTAAAATAAGCTCAACGGCTATGCGCTGAAGTTCATAACTCAATGAGCAACTACCTCGAAGTACTCAAATAATATAGTTCATTAATAAAGAAGAAATGACAAATGCAACTCAACGATTCACACAACCTAAGTATTGGGGCTTACATCCCAAAACATATCTAACTTTGACCAAGAAGACATCTAACTAATTAGATGGTTGGCTCATACGACCATACAGAACGACCTTTATACCATATGCATGACATGAACTCAAATACTTGGTTTATATACATTTACAAACTAAGAATACATTCCATAACATTATCAAGCAGCGAGACTACTTCACTATAGGCACACCTAACTCCCTTTAAGCAAGGATAGCTTCTATTTCGGCATAGCTGACTCAACTTCTTCCTGTTATAAAGAAAACCTGGGGAAAAAGGGAAAAGAGTAGTGGGATAAGCAACCACACGCTCAGTGAGTATTCCCCGACCCCTTAAAACCAAAACCATTGCAGGCAATAATATAGTAGTTGCATATCACGTATTCATACTTTACTATCGTAGTAGGCATTCATAAAACCTCAAGAAAGGATCGCTATTCATAAACTTTATTTTAGCCATTCAGATTCATTTTTAGGCCTCTGAATTCCTTAACTAACAAGCACTTAAACACATAAGCAAGCATGGAGGGTTAAGCATAGAAACTTTCTTTCATAACTTAAGCATAGGAATCTTTCTTTTTCATAAACATAACTAATTAGCATTCCATTCAAACTATGCGTGAAACCTCATTCATACGATGCGCACATAAGTTTATCTCTTTTCATAATCATACTTTTCTTGGCATTTCATTTATATGATATGCATAAGGCGCACACACATTTCAAGTCTCATTCAAATCCCATTCATATGGTATGCATGAAATATGCTCATAAGGCTTTTTTTTCATAATCATATCTTACTTAGCATCTCATTCATAAGTTATAATTGGAATATGCACATAACGATTTGTTTTCATGAGCATACTTTACTTAGCTCTCATTTATATGATATGCACAAGTCATGCACAGGAAGTTTTCTTTTTTTTTTTTTTTTTACTGAAAACACGTCATTTAGTCTCTTGAGGCTCATATTCTTTACAAGAAATCTCTTTCGTATCGGTCGCATACTGACCCTTATAAGCTTTTTACATTTCATCCATCTGGCCTCTTAATGACCCATAAAAACTTTCTTTCTAAAATACTTGAAATGGCATAATGCCGATTGCTTTTCTTTGCTTATTAGGAAAATACTGCTGGCATAAGATCATTACAGGATGCTGATTAGGTGAGATCTATTCTCAATCCCATAGTGAGACCCAATGTTCATGCATAAGCTCTTACTCTCGGGATAGCTACATTTAACATATTGGACCATTATCCTTATCAAGGTCTTCTAGGGTTTCCTAGTACCAGGACTTATTTCCTAGGCTAACATCATTCATATCATATTGTCCAAAACATATTATCTTAGCCAATTTAAAGCGTATGGCCATAACGGCAAAAAAGTTTGCTGCTTCTCACCGTGAAATCCTTTATCATTCAACTCATGCCTTTGTAAAACTCTTTAGGGATTACCTGTTTCAAGTTAGTTCACTCCCAAAACTGTATTCATTTAGTTAAAATAGGCCATCATGCACTAATAGTTGTGGCTACTATCATTTCAAATCATGAAATTCTTCTTTTTTAAAACTCACCCTTATGCAAATAATCAAACTTAATAACATAGAAAGGGTAGGGGTGTACATGTACACATTCAAACACTTTATAATTCAACTTAACAACTTGAGCCACACTTGACCTCGCAATCCACACGATTGTGGATAATCACAACCAAGACTCCCTCCTCATATAGCAACTGGCTACAGGAAACCTCGAACCAGTCATAGTTCTACCTCAAATCATCCAACTACCATCTCGGTCTCAACTTCACAATCTAGCATTCTAATTCCTAGGTCATACTGAAAAGCGGTATGTAAACTTACCGATGCATAGTTTATCAAGCAAGCCAATATGATTCAGCAGTACGCTACAGCCAACAATTCTAACCATATATGTACATATATATGTCCATATCACATTAACTTGAACGAACACTTAGCAAGCTGAATTAAACTTACAAGGCATGAAACTCAATTACATTCATGTATTACAATCAAGGGGTAAACATGCTTGTTTCAACATTCATAAATTATTTCCAAGTCTACGAGCGTGATTTGACTAAATAGGCAGACATTGATTCGAGGTGTTCATTTATTATTTCAAAGTCACAGTTCAGGTATAAACTAACTAATCATACAAGTATCAATTCTAAGCATTCTCCTTTCATTTCAAAGCTATTAATCTAGCATACTCGTTTCATTTAGAAGCTAGTAATCGAGCATAAATTAACTAAGTGTACATGTGTCGATTCTAAGTATTCATATTTTGTTTTGATGCTATTAAACGAAAATGAATTAACTAAGTGTACATGTATCGATTCTAAACGTTCATATTTCGTTTCGAAGCTATTAAATGAACATGAATTAACTAAGTGTACATGTATCAATTCTGAACATTCATATTTCATTTCGAAGCTATTAAATGAACATGAATTAACTAAGTGTATAAGTATCAATTCTAAACATTCACATTTCAATTTGAAGCAATTTTCAAGCGTTAGTTAACTAAACTAACATATATCGATTCAAGGTATCGTTAGGTTATTTCAAAGTCACTTTTAGGCATGAACTAACTAAACTTAACATACATCGATTTAAACTAAATTGAGCTGAAACAGAACATGTATAACCCCAATTGATATGACTAATCCTAAACTCACATGCAACGCAACTTAAGGGTTAAAACAGTTTTGAAACTACTAATATATAGGAGGCGAGAAACACCCACCTCACTTCCATGCTAAAGGACCCGTTCTAAGGGCTTTGGCTCAAATTTGAGGGCTGAAAAACCTTAATCCTTGATCCAATTAGTCCCAAACGCACGCTCAGTTGATGCGATTGAAACCCTAGCCTGACACAGACCCAAATAAGCATGCCCAGACCTGGTTCTGCCACTTTTTGTGGTGGTGTCGGCTTACTGTGCTGGTCGCCGAGATCACACATGC
>NCQV01012526.1:0-11318 GCA_002740545.1 Lophocereus schottii | reverse complement strand
GACTCTCAAACAATCCCTAGTGCGGGGATCATCCTAACTCCTTAGTCTTGAACAGAGGATCTAGATTCAGGGAGATGGTACGGTAATGTGATAGGGTGCATGTCATCACTGCCCATTATCATTGACAACCTCTATTGATCAACACGGGAAATTAAGACTTAATTATACTAACATATATTAATGCAAGAAATTTGAATCATTTATATAAAATCAAAACAGAATGTTCATCCAAAAGTAACTAAAAGGCAAATTGTTCAAATTATTATATTGGGCGAGGATGATACTAAGCAAAGGTCACATCTTTTCCATACTAAGCAAAGGTCACATCTTTTCCATACTACAATCAACTACCTGAATGAAAAGAAGTAAATAAAAATAAAGAAAAGAAAGGGAAAGAGGTTATAAAATGTTCCCTTAGGATAACCCTACTTGAATCTTCTAGGAACCTAGCAGAGTGATGCTTTCTTGAATCGATGCCTAATTTTCCTTTTGAAATGCTGATTCTTACTTCAGGGAAAGCAATCCTAAGGCTCTCATCTTTCTTTTCTCACATTTTGTCTGCAGCTCGCAATGATTTTGGGGCAATGTATCACACTAATGATTTTTATCCTACATAATAAAAGGGTCCGCCCCTTTTTTATAGTAGTTAAGGAGGCTACATGAATCTACCTACGAAAAAGAGACCTAATCCCATTTTCGTTAGGCATAGTCTAAATAGACTAACTTGATAGATTAGAACTCTAACTAAAAAATTAGAATTAATCCAATCAGACACGAGAAGCTAATTCTAATGGGAGTCTGTTTAACTGGCCTAATAAGAGTGGGTCTCAGTTCAGCAAAAAAAGGAGCCCGGTTGGGTTTTCATAGTAAGCGGGGAATTTAACTGGGTTTTCTTTGAGACTCGCCTATTGGGCCAGTTTTGCCTATGGACTCAATTTCTTTCCTTTTTGTCAGACTATCACTTTGCTAGGCCTCGAGAATTCAAATTGGAATATTAATTTCATCATTGGACTTATTAAAATAAGATATCATTTTTGGACATCTATAGGTACCAACTTTACTAATAGGTGTTTCGATGCTTTGTTGAGGAGGTATTCTAGAATCCATCTACTTGCTACACCATATCATTCCCAGACTAGTGGTCAAGTAAAAGTGTCTAATAGGGAAATTAAGTAGATTCTTGAGTAGAATATGAATAGGAGTTGAAAGGATTGAGCCGACAAGCTTGCAGATGCTTTGTGAGTTTATAAGGCAACTTTCATGAATCCTTTAGGTATGTCACCTTATAGGGTTGTCTGTAGTAAGCCTTGTCATCTCCATATTCATATTGAGTATAGAGCTTGGTGGGCTATCAAGATGCTTGATTATAATTTTGACTAAGACTAGTAAGGGGAGAAGATTACAACTGAGTGAGCTAGAAGACATTAGAGTTGAGGCATATGAGAGTGCTATATCTTACAAGAACAGGGATAAGTTGTTTCATGATAGACATTCTTAGGGAGGAGTTCGCTTCCAGACATGAAAGAGCTTTTATATGACTTTAAGCTCTATCTTTTTCTAGAGAAATTAAGGTCTCATTGGGTAGACCCTTATGTTGTTTCTCATATTTTTCTCTATGGTCCAACCAAAATACAGAATCCTGAAAGTGGTGCCAAATTTAAGGTAAATGACTGGAGATTGAAGCAGTTTTTGAAACTACCAAGCATAGAAGATGTGGAATGTTTTATACTTCACCAGCCAATTTGTGAAGACTGATGTGCTACTATGTTAGTTCGGATGGACATGATTTGGATGAATTTTATTTCCCTTCCTTTCACTTTTCTTCTTTTGTTTATTTCGGTATATATTTGATGCTTTTTATTTTCTTTTGTTTTTATTTTCTTTTGTATATATGCTTTTCTTTTTGAGTTTTAGAGTGTTATCATTTTTCTTTTTGAGTCTTATTTTTCTTTTTGTATATATATTTGTTTTTCTTTTGAGTTGTTTTTATGTTTTTTTTAACACTTCCAATTAGGACATGGTGTGATATGGTTATGGGGGAAAATTTATGCTTCAAAAATTGCAACAACTGGGAAAAAATGAAAAATTTTTAAAAAATCCAAAAAAAATTTGGTTTGTTTTGGGAGAATATGTGCTATTCTGATCGACCATGTTCTCTTGTATCTTGGTCATTAGGCTCTATATAAGTATGTTGTGCATTATAAAACTTAGTCCAAACTGTGATATTTTATACCCAGCCCTAACTCCCAACATTTCTAGAGCAAGCTTTCTTAATTTTGGTAGATGAACCTTTGAGATTTTGAGCTTTAAAGACTAAGTCATCATTTTAATCTCTTATTTTTCTTTCACATGTGTCTCTTCCATGATCGTGTCTCTAGCTATGATTCTTTTCAAAATCATATTTTGTTTCTGCATTATAGTAATCTGATAGAGACATTCTTTTTTGGGAGCTGCACAAGCGAAATTGCCACCCTAATTTAAACGTTTGACCCTTTGCTAGCCCTTTTTGAGCCTTTTGATTATTATTATTTTTTTTGTTAATGAACTTTCTTTTTAGCATTGGTCAAAACACATCTCCTATTACCTTAGCCAAATCTAATGGGGAAACACTTCAATATTTGATGGGATAGCATTTGGGAGATGATGTATTTGGTGGTTGATTTTGGATCTTTTGGTGTGGCGAGGAAATGCATTATTGTGACCATTTGAGAGTTAAGTGTTTTATGTTCTTCCATGCCATTTGACCATTTGAGAGTTAAGTGTTTTATGTTCTTCCATGCCATTCATTTGTCATTTCCAAAACAAATTCCAAGAATCATTTTGGGAAAAAAATCCAAGAAAAAAAATCAAAAAAAGAGACAAAAATTGAAAAAGCTCATAAAAAAGGGGGAAAAAATCTTGTGAACAGGACCGTCTATTATGGTTGTTGCATATAATTGGTTTTGATTATTTCAACTCATTTTTAATTGTCCAATTTTATATGGGGGTGTACTTATTTTTCCATTAGTGGTTGAGAGGTCTATGGTGTAGTTGTTGGAAGTATTTGGTCGCTCATTAATCACTTGACTTTTGGCTCCTCATTTTCTAAATCGATTTTTTCTTCTCTAATCCCTTTATCCTTAGCCCCATTATAATCCTATTAAGTCCTCTTGATTGTCATGTTACATTTCGCATTTGAGCGAAGAAGAATTGAGAATCTTAGCAAGTTTATGGTAAATTGTATGATTAAGAGATGAATTGAGTGAACCTAGTGATAGGATAAACATATGAGCGAGAGTGTTATACATGATCCCTGAGTGAGGTCTTACCAGTCGGGGTTGTTCATATTTTTCTAGTAGGTTAAAAGATTGTGTATAGATGTAGTCAATGGGGGCTAAGAATTTCTTGATGTATACATTGTGTTTATATGTGATATGATGCATAGATTACTTCAATGATGCAATTGAGAGTGTTTATATTTTTTTTTTTCGATGTTGTATATATGATTTCTGAAAAACCTAAGAAAATATTTTGTCTTCTTTTTCTTTTTCTTAGGTTTTATGAGTATATCTTCTATAAATCCTCACGAGACTTTACTCATCCACTAAGGTAATCTAGGAGGTTTAAAAGGATTGTTGCACATGCTAAGTGCAACTGTGATTCTTAAGAAGTAATAGGATTTTCTTTTCTTTTTTTATAATTTTTAGTTTCATTCTACTCGAGAACGAGCAAATTTTAGGTGTGGAGAGTATTATTCGACATAAAATTATGTCATTTGTATGCCCTTTATTATCAAATGTTGCTCAAAATAAATTAGTAAATTAGAATTTGAATGTGTTTTTGTTTCTTTGTAGGGATTGTATAAGTTTGAAAAGAACGAATGAATTGCTCCCCAAAAGGGATGAAAGAAAATTGTTGGATCAGATTGGAACAAGAAGAAGCAAGAGAGAAGATATGCCTAGGCATTCGGCCCAAATGCACAAGCCAAACAGTAGTACGCCCAGCCCACTTCCCAGCCCGTTCTCACTCACTTATTTTCCTCAAGTGCCATGCATGTTACTCATGACTCACTCCCCTCATTTAATTACTGTCTTTTTCTCATGGGCCTGTCCTTTCTCCAGCTCGATCCAATTCCCTCTCCTCATTTCTGTACTAGTCCTGTCTACTTTCCTTTTCCCAGCTCATGCATTGCACATGCGAAATCCCAACCCTCATGCCTCTTTTATCTGTCCTCCTATTCTTTTTGTCTACTTGTTGGACTCATGAACCACTTCTGCTTCGTCCCTTGCTATTTCTTCTTTATCTCCACTACTCCTTTTCAATCACCATCATCAAATCATTCATTACTACCAATAAGTTACCTTCCTCCCCCCGTGTGTGTGTGTCTGTGTGTGTGTGTTCCTCATATATCTACTGGGCAATAATGGTACTTCAATCACTCATTCGGCAATTACAAGGGCTTGACAAGGGCTTTAATTTGAGAATTAATGGGTGCTAGGGTTTGAATTTGTTGGTATAAATAGGTACCCCGGGATCGATTAAGGGGGAACTAAGTTGAATAAGGAGTAGATTAGGTTTTATTTTTGCTTTTCTTTATCCGTTTTTTTAGATCCAGTTGTTCATCACATTGAATTCAATTCAGTAAATTCGTGTGTGATTTTTAGTTTGTTGTTGAAATTCAAGGTAATTGACTCCAACTTCAGTTTTGGGTATATTCCGTGTTGCAATAGCATGCGACTCTATTTTCTTTTCAAGTCCTTAAATTTGTTCCCTCCCCTGTCTTAACTCAGTTGTTGGTGGGTTAAGCGATGCTATTGTGGAACCTGGTGATGGGTTGTGTTGCCTGCTGTTGCTTTGGTCTCTAGGTTTTGGTTGTGCATTTAGCCATTTTGGATTTCCCGTTGATTTATGCTTTTGCCCATTTCAACTTCATGCCTAGATTTGTAGTTTTGCTTTAGGTGTGTATATCATGGAATGAACTTAGAGTGTGAAGTCTTCTCTTTTTTTATTTTTCTAGACTTTTCATTGCCGTTTGTGAATTTAGTCTCTATTTTATAATTTTTATTTTAGATCCTGTTGAATTGAATGAAAGTATTATGGAGCTAGTTTGGTGTTGATGATGTGCTGTTAGTTTCAAGTTGGTCATGTTTGGAATATTAACTCAAAACGTTAGTGACTTCAGCCATATTCGATGGTTATAAGGTTTGTCTTAGGTTATAGGTATTGTTAGTTTCTGTTAAAATTTTGGTGGTAGAAATTCATAATTCATCCATGAGGAGGACACCCATAAATGCTACAACAATAAACCGCATGCTTGCAGAAAATCACAATAGGCCTTCACAAATAGTATAATAGGTGCATGATTAAACTCACAATAGAGAGGTTAAGCTAATAAGAATCGATAACTATATCCGTCCATCTTAGATTACAATCTGCTTAGATAAAGTCACTTAAAAAAATCAAATCACCTTCAGATTGTTTGTTAACTAGGTGTATTGGGAGCCAATGAACGGAATATCTAAGAGACCTAGGGACATTTGCCATTGAACAAAATCTCCCAACCCTATATCATATTACTGTCCCCATTTTATCGAAATGAAACTCAACCTAATTAAAGTCACCAATTGGTAGCACTAGCTGATTAAGAGGTAGAAAAAGACTTTGTAATGTCATCCATATATACAAGGTCTATATTAGCTGTTAGGGAGTTATAAATGAAACAAACTTATCAAGGCAAACCATGGACACTAAGAGAATGACAAAACACAATCTTTATAACCATTAGCACATCCAAAATGAGACGATGCCGGTAGCCCACACAATCTTTATAACCATTAGCACATCCAAAATGAGATGATGCCGGTAGCCCACTCAAATCCCCCCTGTAAGGCCCTTGGGATTAATCATGCTTACTAAAAGAGAACCCCAAAGTCCCCAACCTATTATTCACACTATTTACATTCAACTTCATTTCAAACAAACCAGACCCCGTGAAAGCGGGACCCATACTGGGAGTTGTTGTCATTGTTGTTCATTTCAAACAAACATAAAACATTAGGATTATACAAACAAACAATGTTAAGCAAAAAAGGACCGCTAGGGTCATCCGATGTATACATTGTTCCTAAACATATCACCGACTTACCCAAATCCATCAACATCCCAGCCAAGACAATGCCTCAACACTACCAAAGTCCCTACAATTCCAAGTACATATATAAATATAAGTCTAGCCACCCGAGTTTTTTAGGCATCCTAACTCTCGTGCATGTTCTCAGAGCCACCATAAACCCTAATTCTTTTAGTCGTGTACTTATTCTTCTCACGTCTCTTGCTGTGTCTCCTCTAGAGGTTCTCACCAATGGTAGAATTGCCACACCTAAGTTGCTTTGGAATTCCCACCTCTACTGTCAAACCAAGCACTCTGTCTTCTCCGGTTTCCTTTGCTCAGCAGTTCACTCTTATCACGCGTGCAACGTCCACCTCCACCATGCCGCCAGTACCATAACCAGCTGTCCATTCTATTTCCATGGCAACAACTACCTAGATTCATGCATCAGCTTTGTCTTCTAGTCAACCATTCTTGCAGTATCCTTTTTATTTTAATAATTTTGCATCTACTCACAACGCTGAGCCATCTCTTCCTCTTAATATGCCACCTCCTGTCACGCCAGACACTACGTATGTTTTTCGTGGGCATCATTTCCCCAATTCCACCTATGAGGTTGGGTCATCCAGTTCTCATGCTTCTAGTGGACCAAGCATTGATTTTTCCTCTTTTCTACAGCCATGCAGTCGTTCTCTACTCTTTCTCCACGTGGTTTTTCCTTGGTTGCCCTTAATATCACCAATCTGGTCTATTTCTATCGCAACACAATTATGTTGGTCACCTACTCCAAAATAATTTTACTTGCATACACTTAAATCTGTGCGCACCCCCTGTGTTTCTCAAAGCAGGCTGTCCCTCACTGATGGTGAGTTGCTTATTGATCCTGCTAATTATCGTTATACGGTAGGAGCATGGCAGTATGTTACAATGACTAGATCTGATATTGCTCATGTTGTACATGTCGTTTTTCAGTTTATGCATGCTCCCTGTACCTCTTGACTGCTGTGAAGTGCATTTTTAGGCATTTGTAGGGCATAGCAGATCATGGTCTCTTCTTTAATGCCAATTCTCAGCTAGATCTTATGGTTGCCTTCTATGATGCTAACTAGGCTAGATGCCCTGATAGTAGCTATTCTAGTATTTGGTTTACTGTCTTCCTTGGATCCAATCTTATCTCTTGGCATTCTAAGAAGCAATCTATGGTTTCTCGCTCTTTCACAGAAGTTGAGTACCATGCTGCGTATACTGCTACAATAATTCAGTGGTTGCGTCAACTTTTGCTAGACGTGGGTATTTTGGTACAAGTTTCGATTCTAATCGTTTGTTCCCTACCACCTGTCTTGTTGTTAATTTCGTTCTTCACGGTTGTAGCAAGTATATTAAAATAGATTATCATTTTGTTTATGAAATGTTCAACAAGTGTCATCTTCTTATGAAATTCATTCCATATAGTCTCAAGTTGCCAGCATTTTCACCAAGGGTTTAACGTCGCAGAAGTTTCATCAATTCAGGACCAATCTGTCTGTTGTTTCACCCATACAAATGGAGGGGTTGTAATCATGTATATTTGTATCCTAGTTATATTATGTTTTCTACTCCATCTCCTGTTAGGTATTGATGTGCATACTTATACCTATGTGAACCCTAATATCTGACATAAATACAAGTCTAGTCATCCTAGTTGGGTGGGTACCCTAACTCTCATACCTACATGATGCAATGTGGGGCAAGAAAGTAATTAGAAGTAGCAAACCACTCATAAGATTCCATGAGAAAAGGTTTTCGAGTCATGAGCAGTGAAGGAAGTACCTGAAATAACTCCACTATGACTTGGAATAGACAAGACCCCTAATGGAAAATCCCCTCTTAGCGGTGCTTTTATATTAAGTTAAAACCATAGTTTGGATGAAGCAAAGCTGATCCTAAATCTAATATAGGGAAGGGCTCCGAACAATGGTTGGCATCAATAGTAGAGTTGAAAGAGTGTGTATTTCTTACTTATAGGATAATTTGACTTATTAATAACTCACTTGAAATTCTCATATAAAAACTAGGCGTGAACTTTTCTTCCAGAAAATAAAATATGAAACGAGGTGCAAAAGATTATCTAAGAATATTCAAACTTAAATATTCGATAAGAACTCCTAATAATTTCACTAGCTAAGTCTGCGCTTTTCAACTTAAATAAATTATTAGTGATTAATACATGTTAGTGCTAATAAGTGTTAATCAATGATGATAAATGCTGAATATTGGAAAATTATTATAAGAAAATATGATTAATTAAAGACATGTTCTTTTTTGACTAAGTGGAAGTATTTATTCATCTGAATCATCGAAATTATTTGTCAAAATCGCCGAAAGTAACTGAAAGTTATTTAAAGTTGCTTAATGATAGTGAAAGTTGCTAAACGTTACTGACAGTTGAACATGTTGAAAGTTTAAAGGAAAGATAAGTAGCTATTTTCAATGTGTCTCCTATAATTAGTATATTTGTTTGTACAAGTGCTTGTAGGGAGTAAGACTATCAATATCTAGATCTCTCTAGATCCTACAAAAGTAGGATCTATACTGCGAGTTGTTATTATTTAAAATAAGTACTTAATAATGCTAAAAGTTATTGAATAATGTTGAATGCTGATGATGTATAGATACTTATGATTAATGGTAAAGAACATGGCCCAAGTGCTCATAATTGCAATAATAAATGGTCCACATCAGTAGCATATTTTCATTTTGGTTGTTTGGGTAAGTGCTTTATGTATCATATTATTATTGTGCAAAAATTATTTTCATTTTTTTGAAGGGTCTTGTGTACTGCCTCTCTTTAGTTTAGACTGCAAGGGATTTTGATTAGAATTTTCTCTATGATAAGGTTGAAATTAAATTGGAAACAGAAGGGCTATCAAGAGGAATAAATTATGGTGCCAACTACGAGGATAAAATCACGTATATTGTCAGCTCCATCCAATGCTGTGATGTGAATTGTATGCCTTTGTAGAAATCCAATATAAGAACTTCCTTCACGTATATGTATCGATAAATTCAGGAAGCAAGAATTCTTTGCATGCCATTGACATAGAAACAATGCCCAATTAGCTGAATTTGGGGATTTCAAGAACTGTAATCCTATAATAAGTCTTAGCAATTCCCCTCTCCCTTTTCTTCTTCTTTACAATTAATGATAGAAGTGTGTCTTACTAACAAAGTATATCAACACGCTCATAAATACAAGATAGTGGTCAACGACAATAAAAATTTGGGGATTCATCACTTTGTTCTTTACAAACCTTTGTGTATAGGCTTGTGAGTTCTAACGATCACTATATCATGCCAAGGAGTACAAGATAGTACTCTTAGTGTGCTATATAGTATCATTTAAAACAATATCGAATATTTTACCAATGTAATATAATACCTATGATTTGTATCGTGCTGCCTTTTGGCTAGATGACACAAACCAATTGGTGTCAGATGGGACGTTGCGACATTTATAATTGTCAAAGTATTCATCTATGATGTTGCTTGGAAATTCTTCACTACGGAAAGGACAAAGGAGGGAAAAGAGATTGTCATTCAATACAGTGGCGGAGGGAGCATGGTGTCAGCGGAGTCAACTGACACCCCTCCCTCCCAAGGAAAAAAAAAAAAAATAGTGTATAGCTAATCCGAACATGCCAAGTTTTAGATATAAGATGTTTATGACAATTATGAGCATAGCAAGGTGCCTGGTCGGAGGGTGAGCGCACACTGCAATTTTTCGATCCTTGCGGTCGGGGGGGTCGACTCCTACGCTGGGCATCATATGGTTTTGTTTTTGTTTTTTTAATTTATTTTTCCCAGTTTGAAGTTCAAATTTGTTTTCTCTCTATATTTGAAGTTCAAAGGTTGCTAATTCTAGTTTAGTACCTTAGTTTGTTCCTTCTCCTTTTTTTTGTAGATTAATTTGCTTTTTTTTGTTTAATTTCTGAGTTTAATTTATCAATTTCAATTCTTATGTTGTTTACTTTGTAGGTTTGATTTCAATTTTATGTCAAAATGTATAGATATTTAAAAAAGAATAGCACTTTAATTGACCTCAATAGTTCAATTTGTTGTTTGAACCTTTAATTTGAGGTTAGTTTATTTTTTTAGTTTTAACTTATGAGTTTAATTTGTCAACTACATGTTTAATTTGTTGGTTAATTTGATTTCTAACTCAAAATGTATACATGTTTTTAAAAAATAGCTAAAGAATAATTATTCTTGTCAACCTCTAAATCCGAAAACTCATCATTGAATGGATAAGGTGGGAACGTTATCATCCAAGTACAACCACCAACTTATTTCTGACACCCTTTCCCCAAATTTCTGACTTCGTCACTGATTTAATATGCCATAATCATGAAAAGATTCTATAAAAGTAATAGATTGGAAGGAAGACACTATTCTAAAACTAAAGTGGATCATCTTTTATAGTGCAATATGCGTAGTTTATCATTTGTAAATCCAGTTATATATGGGTGTCCTAAATTCTCTTCAATATGGTTGTAGGCACTAAAAATATTCATGTGTTGTACTAAGGAAAAAAATTAAATTAATTATTTGGGCCAACCCTTTTCAATGATTTAATTAAGCCCGAGACATTCTCAAGTCAAAGCCCAAATCAAAGCCTAAATTATGACCCGAGCCTGAATGACTTCCAAGTCAAAGGTCGATCAAAGCCCAAGAGACTCTTAAGTCAAGTCACGACTTAAGCCCAAATGACTTTCAAGTCAAGACCCATGCGAAGCTCAAAAAGCTCCCAAGTCAAAGCCCAAGTCAAAGCGCAAGTCAAAGCGCAAGTCCAAGTCAAAGTCAAACACAAGTGACTTCTAAGTCAAATCTATTCAAGTTCGAGAGCGGTTGAAGGCCTAAAGAAAGGTCAATGTCCATCTTGACATTCAAGAAGAGGGAGGAATTTTCATATAAATAGACCCCTTTCCACTTCATTCAAGTTGGAAAATTGAAAGAAATCACCAACACTCAAACATTCAATCTTTGAAGGAAGATAACAAGTGTATGCCATCATCCCTTGAAGATCAAGTATATGTTCTGGTTGAAATTAGGTCTTTCAGGCCATCTCTCAAGATAAAGCTCATTCAAACTCATCCAAGGAGATTGAATTAGAGGATTACTTTCATTATATTCAATAGAGATTTGTTAAACGGTAAAGTTACCCATTTTACGTGCCTCTTTCACCCACTTTTTG
>NCQV01012436.1:10214-26203 GCA_002740545.1 Lophocereus schottii | reverse complement strand
ATACATTAGAATGTTTCTAATTGCGATTCATTTTATTGGAACATTATATTATTCTTTGGCCTTTTTTTTATAGGATGTATAATGTCGAACTTTATAATCAAAATAAAATTTATATATCGAAAATATTTGAGGGTTGAGTCTAATACGAGGATACTTGCAATGTTAGAGTCAAGGTCAGGATTGAGGATATGACGACTCGCATGAGAGTCGAGTAGGATCAAGATCGAGAAAATCCTATTTATCGACCCCCATGATTCGACGGAACCCTCAACCTGCTCCGATCCTCAATTTGATGAGGTCTAATCACATCACATAATCAATACAGACCTAAATCCTCCATACGAATACAACACCAGCTTTCTGAAAAAAAAAAGAAAAGGAAATTAGAAAAGAAAGAGACGGAGAGGGCAGGGGTGAATGGGTGAGAGGGGTAGATCCGCACACAGAAATGATGGAAAACAAAGGGGGTAATTCCGTTTCCGTGGGAAGTGGCATCTCCATGTGAAGGCATTCCTGATCCAATGACCAAATTGGTGTGTGACCAAATTTCGAGTGTTTGTGATTCAGTCTTCTCTCACTAAAGTAATACGCCGGAATTTGGCCTCGAATGGGGAGCAACAGCAATGTAGATCCGTCACTTTTGCCGGAGATCGGCCCCGACGGCCTCCCTCGAGAATCTCCCGTCATCGCCTACACTGAGAAGGTCTCTCTCTCTCTCTCGTTGACGAACAATCTCTCTCATTCTTTCTGATTCTCTTCTCTTCACAGATCATCGAGGAGGAAAAACTTCAGTTGAAGAAGTAAGTTCCTACTTCACACTTTTCTTCAATGCTAGCTTTCTGCATTCCCAATTGTCACCTTGTCAATCAATTCGTTTTGAGCTTAATCAAATCACATGCGTAACATCTAGACTCTTGAGGAATGATCTATTGGATTATTCAGGGGGACCAAAATCGATTTTGAGGCATTTCTATATGAGGAGGTGATGTGTTTTACTCCATTGGTAATGGTAACTGAACCAAAGTGTGCTAGACATTCGCCTGAGAGCAAACTGTTTTTTGCATCAGCTGCATATTGGCCCTGTTTGGTAAACAACTATTAGCGGTTTGAATTAGCTGTTTATATTTATTGTTTGAATTAGCTATTTTTAGAAAAAGTATTTGGTAAAAATTAGCTGCTTCTAAAAAATATGTTGGTAAAATTTTATTTTTGTCGTTATTTTTGAATTAGTTTTTAATGAGATATGTGTAATTTTTTCAAACTTATGGACAATTATGTCATTTTCACAAAAAGTTTTTCTCAAAAGCTAATGGGAATACTTTTTTAAAAAGAGCGTTTTGGAGCCAAACAGCTATTGCAAATAGCTCTTTACCAAACACCCTTTAACTGTTTGACTCGATCAAAACAGCTAAAATCTTCCAAAAAACTATTTTTCCCCGAAAAGCTGTTGTTATCAAACACTCCCATTATATTTTTTTGATATGATAACATCAATTGCTCAGTAATATGTTTTTGTGTAGAAGTAAAGTAGTAGCTGCTCTATTGTGCTAATTGGTTCCACTTTCGTCACATTTTTCAGATATATTGAGGAAAATTATTCAAAAATCCGTGATGTTGAACGTGAGTTTGCTAACCTTAATTTGGAGTTGAAGCTCACTGCTGGATCAAAGAATGCAGGTTTGTCCTTTAGACTGATGGGGTGCTTCCATGTCTAGATTTTTCATGGCAGATTACTTAGTTTTTCTAGCTCCTGCACTTTTTTCACATGCATTGATCCTAAGTTCCTGACCGTAATAAGGATCCTTCTTTCTGGGCTATTTTCAGCATTTGAACACTTGAGAAAGAAGATTGAGATTCAGAATGAGAAAACCAAGGCAGCTAAAGCCAAGGAAGAGCAAGCAAAAAAGGTTAATCCTTCCTCCCCAATTTTAGTAGTGTGAAGTTTGCCTGATTGTGGACTGTGAAATGTCTGTACCCTGGGAGACAGATGAAAGCATTCATGATGTTATCCAAGGATATCCTTTTTTTGGGTGCTTTGTTCTGGATCTATTAGTATTTATATGTAATAAGTAATAGCTCCTTCCATCCTATAAAAATTGTCAAAATTCTTTTCTAGATGCCCCAAAATGATTGTCAAGGCTTCTTTGTGTAGTTAAAAAGGGAACTCTTCAGTTGAAATTTTAGATCCTTTAAAGTTTTATGCTCCCAAAGTTTGACAAGTTTTTCAAGATGGAGCAATATTTACTTATGTGTATATGTGTGTAGTTTCTGTAATATTCTGTGGGTAAGCAAGCCTCCCTTGTCCTAGACATGTTAGTAGGCTATATGTGAGGGGGATGTGTGGGTGTCGAGGAGGGGGAATCCCTTCGAAAGTGGGCCAATAGTCCGTTAGCCTCCCACCAAATACTTCTATGGGGAGCACCATGAATTGAATGGTGTGGACCCTGTGAGGGAAAGCGACTTGATCAACTGAAGCTGATTCTCTAAGGTTTGTTATTCATTCTAAGTAGTCACGCACTTGTGCGACTATGTTAATTTCACTGCAGAAACATGGAAATTATGTTGAATTCACTATGGAAACATAGAAGATTGGTGGGTGCCTTGCTGAAGTTCACAGATGTGAGACTGCTGGTGGATCACTTGGTTAGACTGTTTCTTCCTTGAATAGGTTCCTTATTGTCAGTCCAATAGTTGGATTGCTTTGGCAATTGTACAGGTCAAATTCAATCTGAATGGGGTGGAATCGTCTTTCACACAAGTTCAAACTGGTCGACTGCTGATTTGTCTGGCAAATACATATGTCAGGCCAACACGTTATAAAAAGATTTAACAAGGAGATATTTTTTCTATCTCTTTCTTTTCTTCATACAGATCAATTTCTTAGTTTCTTTTGGACCAATGGAAGAGCTGAGTTAAGGTAAATTGAACGACTCTTGGTACGATTGAACGATTCTCTTAGCTTTTTTTGTAGTTGTGGTTGAAAGTTCTGGTTAGGATCTCCTTGGGAGTTGGTTTCTTAAAACGGACCATTACTCGTGCACCGCTAACAGATACAGCACATGTAGTATTATGTTAAAAACTTATAGGAAATAAATGTTTGTAGTATCATTAGCAGACTGATATTGTGTGAGCAAACTGCACCAATAACTGACTGGCAGGACCTGAAGCGTTGGTGGCTTTCCGTAACTTAACTGGCTTTGGCCTACGTTTGAGGTTATTCCAGAGTCCGTTGGTGCATGCATCCTATATAAAATGAGAGTTATGCATTGTGGTCCTTGGATGCTTTATGTACAAGGATGAGGGGCAGTTCTCAATAGGATTTCCTCTTGACGAGGGGATAGCTGGACGGGAAGTCATAGACTTGAATGGTCATACATCCAATGATTTTGTAGGTAGCTATTTTTTTTGGTCTTTTCTCATCTAAAGTTGTCAGACTCGCTTTTTGGCACAGTTGAAGAAGTATTCGATGCACCGATGCACCGCTGCAAAACTTTCGTACGTGTATCAAAACCGCAAATCCAGATGCATGCTTTGAGCTCTTGCTTGGTGGTTTTTCCCCCCTTTTTTTGGGGGGGGGGGAATTAAGTGTAGGAGCCTAATCCCTAAATTGCAGGGAGGTTGCCTCTGTTGTGGCCGTATATTAAAAGATGTTAACTGTCTACTACTACAAAAATAGTGGAGGACAATTTGATGAGACATTTTACTATCATCCAAGCCCCAAAAAAATGTCCCAAAAAGTTTTTTTTTTCAGCTGTCCAAAAAATGCAGGTAAATGAAGATAGTTCTATTGAGTTCTATCTGGTGCCTATGCATATATTAGAACTGAAAATTTAAGGACATAAACCAGTGTCGTAATACATAATAGTGTAGGACCAATTGTTTGATCATTGCTTTTCATCTACTCTAGTTTTTGGATATCTTTTCCCAAAGAATCTTAATTACATGCTGTAATGTTTGTTCAGTGCTATCAAACAAATTGCATCACAGCCTACTTGTTACTTCAGGTATGGGAGGCTGCTGTAAAAGTTGTGAAGGATGAGGAAGCTGTCAAGCAGAAGCTATGTGAGGACTTGAACCAATTGGTATTATCCATATTTCATGTGCTTGAAAGCTTGGATACATATGCCATCTTTTGACAATGTTTATCTGTAATTTAGGTCCAAGAAAGCAGTAATTCACAGTACAAAAGATTGGAGGAGTTAAAAAGGCGGCTAGAGGCTTTGAACCCTGGGAGAGCATCAGCATCTATGATCGTGGTAAGTTGTCTCTATATTGATTCTGTTTTATTGGATCTTTAGCCCATCGTAATTTAAGGTTTGGGTTCCTTTGTAGATTAATTAATAGATGTCCATCTATTCCTAATCTCCAGGTCCATGGTAATCGAAAAGTTGATCAGTAGTTTATAATCTTCTTCCAGTTGCATTACTGGGTTGCTCTATTGGAAACAGTAACCTGAAAATGTGTGGATTTTAGGCAGGGTTCTAATATAAGAATACATGGAATACATTTAACGACCTTAATTAACTCTTGGGGATGGACGAAAATTGAAGAACATACAATAAGGATTGCAACTGTTATTAAGTAAGCAACACAATTAACATAAAAATGAGGTTTGCATGAGCTAGAAAACCTGTAACCAAGTGAACCTGAGTGAGGCCTTCTGTAATGAGCACTTCCCTTTTTATGTTTCTGTTTGTGTAAGCACTCACTGCCAGAGACTGGTTCTTCTGCTTTTCTCCCTGCCTTGCATGGTCTTCATAATATTTTGTTTTATTTTATCTTAAAAAATGACGGTGGTCTCTCTCTCTCTCTCTCTCTCTCTGTTCTTTTTTGTGGGGAGAGGGGGTCTGGGAAATTTCAAGTTGGTATCTCTTGCGCAGCATCCCTTTGAATGATTGAGCTTGCCGCTTGTTTATTTGGATAGCCTAACAGAATTGTCTGTATGTTCTTGATTAATCAGTGATCACAAACTACAAGTTCCGCAGAGATATTAAGGGGATCATATTGCCTTAAAGTATAACAATTCTCAATGCAATGTTCTTTGATGATCCTAGTAAAATAGGTTATGGGGAAGGCGAAAAGTATGCAGCTCCCGTCCGCACCAGTAGAGAGGTGGTTTGGCCAGTTTTAGAGAGAGCAAGACAACCAAAAAAATTAGTTAGTGTAATCATAAAAATTAAAAATTATGATAATTAGTAACAGTAATTAAATCAATAATGATTGCACTAAAATTGTCTTTTTTCAGAATTTATCTTTTTCACGTATTATGACACACCGCTCTACAATAGAGCAAGGTCAAGCAGTCAAAGACAGGACTCAACTTTGGGTTAACAGAATTCATACTGCAATGTTGCTAATAATCGCTCGAAAAATAATAGTTCTGAAGCTGTTCTCTGTTTGATCCCATAATGTAATTTTACAGAATAGCATGCCAACTAGTGCTTCACGGACTCCCTCTGCACCAGAGGTGAAAGGAGAAGCGGCCAATGCACCCAATGAAGTAGTAGCTGCTGCTGCCCAGAACAAGAACCAGAACCAGCGAGCAGCTGCTGAAGGAGAAGGCAGAGGAAAGAAGAAAATCCTATTACATGGAAGAGGCAAGGGAATTGGAGCGTTGCCGAATGGAAGAGGGCCTGCTGCATCTGGATGGACAGGTGCAGGATTCGATGTGGATGGTAGAAGTTGAGAAGATACGCGAAATATTTTCCGAACTGGGGGATGAGATAGTCTCTCTGAAGACTGAAAGCCCACCAAGGTCTATTTTTGTGGTACTTCAGAAAATGTCTCTCAAACCTCTACGAAGGTGTTTGATTGTTCTCCTCTTCTTGTAATATTTGTTTTTCCTTCCTGTTATGGATTCAATATGTTCCAACTGTGAATAGTGATTGATTACAATTACAACAGATTTTAGACTCAGTTCAGATGTAATTGATGGTTCAAACTCATGTCTACATAATTAGTTGCTCCCGTGCAAGAATAAATGTTTTTTTAATTTCAGTTTTTATTGTTCTCCTAAATTCATTCCTATAAAATATTTGAGTTCATGGCTTATTTTGCCACTAAGTTCTCATTTTTTATCCAAAGCACCAGTATGTTCTTTTTGTTCTCTAATGTGCCAATATGTTATACTATGCTGTTCTAAATGTCATTGTTTCACCCATTGATCTCTTATAGTAGGTTGATTTAATAATTTTATTTCTTTATTAAAAATTACTATTGTGTAATAATAATAATAATAATAATAATAATAATAATAATAATAATAATACCACCACTGCCACCCTCCTACTGCCACTACGAAACCCCTCCCTCCCATGGCCCAGCCAACTACCTACGGAGCCACCCATCCAGCATCCACCTATGGCGTTGTCTCCACCACCTACCACCACAACAAACCCCATCAAAATCCCAAGTTGTCCCACCCACCACGTCCGGGACACCCCACTGCCACGGAGTCAAATCATTGTCCGATTTGCCACATTCGCTCCGAACAGTGTGTTAGGGAGGCACGCGTGCCGACTGCCAGAGCAACACGGGCCACGGGGTCAGAACCCTCCTCATCTGGTAACAAACTGATCACTATTAACGGCCACCGCATCCTATGTCTGCTCCAATCGAGAATCTTCTGAAACTTCTAACAACTGACCTCTCCCCAACCCAATACACCGGGCCCAACTCAGAGTAGCCTACGAAGGAGTCCCAAGCGCTGCCGGAAAGGCCTCCCCATGGTGGGTGGCTGGGTCTGGAAGGGAATTAGGACAGTAGTGGTAATGGTGGTAGCTTCACTGTGTTTAGGGTGAGGGGAGGGCAGGGGAGGGCAATTATTATTATTATTATTAATGGTGGTAGCATCACTGTGTTTGTGGTGAGGGGAGGGCAATTATTATTATTACTATTATTGCTGCTAATGCTGCTTCTATTGCTGCTACTACTACCACTGTAATTATTGTTATTGTTATTGTTATTATTATTATTATTATTATTATTGTTATTGTTATGTAGTGGTAAATTAAACAAATTAAATTGGAACAATAACCTGTTATAAGCCGTAAACAGGTGAAGTAATGGCATTTAGGACAACATAGTACAAGACAGCGGTATATTGGAAACCCACCAAAAAAAAATAAAATTGTGGTGTACTTGTGTTTTGGATAAAAAATGATAACTTAAGTGGCAAATTTTGCCATGAACTCGTCAAGGTCTATCCTCTGCTCCTGCTAATGCAGACGAGCAGAAAATGACAGTGAAGATGAAGTGTCCTTGAGGGCAGTTCCTCCTAATAACTAGCAAAAATTTGCATTCCCACTTTCAAATTTTTACCAAATATTCGAAACTCATAATTTTTTCAGAAGCTTACGATTGTTAAACCCAAAAAAAACAAAGGGGGTCTCAGAGCTGCAAAGGCATTAAATTTTGAACAATTAGGGTCATGGCGTCACCATACATGAACGTGATAGTGGTCTTTAGTTGTCTGGTTTTTTCAGTTTGTACGTACAGTCAGTTTTAAGGGCTTTTTTTTTTGCGGCTAAATTTCAAAATATCAATCTTAACTCTCTGTAATTCACTTCAATTTATTTCAACTCACTTCAATCTATTTCAATCCACTTTTACTATTTTAATCAAGTTCAATTTATCACATAAAAAAATTCTGCCTACTTCAACCCACTTCACCATTTTACCTACCCCAATTTACCTACGAAAAGAACATACCCTAGTTCAAATGCTTGAGGCAAATGTCACCATCTTTCCGTCTACACCCTATTTGGCAAATAGTTTTTAAACTGTTAGCTATTTAAGTTAGTTGTTTGTCGAAAAACTGTTTAGTGACATGAACGGTTTCTGATAAAATTATAATACGAAAAGCTAATTCTTCAAGAACCTCTTCTAAAAAACTTATAGAATTAACTTTTTCAAATTAGCTTTTTGGACCCAAAAGCTTTTCTAAAAATTTTTTTCACCAAACACTCAAATTAGCTTTTTTACTTGATCAAACAACTAATTTTGATCAAAAAAACTATTTTTGATCAAAAAGTTTTTCAAAAATTTGTTTGCTAAAAGCCTCCTATATTTTTGCACCTCATTCACACACATGTTCCCCCTAACTGAAAACCACAAAATTTATAACAGAACAAGTTACAAAGAAGGAGCCTCAGAAAGGACGGTTATGAAGGAAGAAATATTTAACAATTCTACATCCACATCCTACAAAAATAATTCTCTCAAATATTATTAACTAGAAGATTGTGCACATGCATACTCACATGTTGTTAGAGTTGTGAAAGTGAGTTTTGTACTACATTGATAGAATTAAAGGATATATAAGCTTATGAGTTAATTTATCCATTGTCAATTTACTTTAAATTGAAACCTCATTTAAGCTTCTATTTATGACTAATTTATTTATAGTCCCATTGATATAAAAAAATGTGACATCATACAAACAAACTGAGAACCTCCCCATGTCCTTTCATACTCTTGTCTTGAATTACGGATTTTAGAAGGTAACTTGGATAACATGTCACATTTGCCAGGCAAACTTGTTTTTGTCAGTCATTTTTTTTGGGTTGGTTTGAAAAGATTGCCTTAACTCCTTGTGAAAGTGAGCTTCTGACTGGTGAACGAAATGATGGGAGAGAATGCAGGTACAGAAAGGTTGAAGAAGTTAAAGGTGCGCCTCCATTTTTGGGTTAACAAAGAAGTGTCTTGTTAAATTTTTTATATTAATTAGGTTGTAAATAAAGAGNNATATATATAAACTCAAATAAGATTTCTACCTAAAATTAATTAATAATAGATGAAATAACTCACAAGTTTATATACGTGCTTAATCCCTTCAATTTTATTAATATGAGGCAATATTCACTTTTATATTTTTTATATTTTTATCAATGTAGCATAATACACACTTTCATACTCGAAGGCCCAACACGTGGACACAGTGAAACGAGGACGGTGACAAATCAAGATCGAGTAACTCACAAGCTTACATACATACTCAAGCCCCTCAATTTTATCAATATGAGACAACACCACTTTTATATTCTTTATATTTTTACCAATATAAGATAATATTCACTTTTATACTTTAACATGTTTCACTACAGTTTTATTTATCCTTATGAATGAAATAAATGGAGGGAGAGCTACTGTTCCTCTTTGAATAGGGAGGGAATTGAATGAGCTTGCAAAAAACTGAAACTTTTTTTTAAAAAAAAAGAATGCCAAAATTAAAATGGCTCTCCCTCGCAATTCGAAAAGAAAAATAATGCCTTGGACGCATATATCTATACACGCGTCACATCCTGAAAATGATGGTCGAAGCTGTGTTTGATGCCCGAAATCCAATCATTTTGAGGCTGACTATTCACATACTTTGAACAGCTTTTGGGCCTTCCTACTTTCTGCCTCTTCATAATCTTACTTTTTGAACCAAATTTCACCATGCTTGTTGCAAGGCCTTAAGAAGGGTCAGATAATTAAGAAGAGTCAGATAATTAATTGTCCAATCTGCACTATTTTTAAGAAACGCCCTTGGACAAGCATTTATTTATTTATTTATTTATTTATTTATTTATTTATTACTAGAATTCTCTGTTCCACTTTATTTTTCTTTTTTACTTGATTTGTTTTCCCCCTCGTTCTGACTTTTTTTAAAGAAAAATTAGATACCAAGCCAATAAATATATTGATTTGGTTTCATATTTCATACTCCTCTTGAAATCTACATTAATAAAATGTACACGCTATGCTGAGCCCACCAACTACTGGCTTACTGCCTCCATAAGGGCATGCAGTAAAAGCTAATTAAATTAGAGTGATAATATATGCCTTGTCGAGAGATATTTTTAAATATCTTATTTCAGTATAAATTAATATATTTTATGATTTAAAATCTTTAAATTTTTAATGTTTACACCTAGTTATATATTGTTAAGCTTAAATATTAATTGGTTATGTGGAAAGATATAAAATAATACCCTGATCGTATTAATCTTATCTGTAAGGATATATGATATGTATATTTTTAAAAATGTAATAAATTATAGATAAAAGGATAATTTTCTAAAATTTATAAGTTTTAACATGTTTTTACGATTTGATCATGGCATTGTTTTTTAAGTTAAAATATGATAATATAAATTTTAAATCAAAACAAAACACTTAAAAAGTCTCTTGCAATTGGATATTTATCATTTTGCTTTGAATTGTAGCAAAATTATTTTTTTAATTATCTGATTAACAAAAAATAGCTCACAATGGAGGAAACTATGTAGTTATTATCACTTATAAATCATTATGAACTGGAAGTACCTCTGATCATACAACTCTGACTGACAGGAGCCAGTTGATCAGTTTAGAGAAGAGAGAAAAACAAACATTTCTCTCTCACTCTAACCTTCGTTTGCCTTTTTAATCTCTCTGATTCTGATCCCTTCAACTCGTCTTTAACTTTTTAACCCCTCTTTTTCCCTACTGAGATTCTGCAAATATGTTTCTCCCTCTGATTTTACAGTCAGAGGTGTCAGGAAATTTTTAAAAAAATGCAGAGTAGAATTGCATAAAAATAGGAATATTGAAATTGTAGTATTGTCCCTGAGACTTATTCTATAGTGAGTGAGTACCCCACTTGAATTCTATGAAATGACAATTCATTATGCATGGTGAATGGTGAATGGTGACAGTGTATGCATTTACTGATGGAAGCAATGTGTCAACTGTCAAGCCTATGGACTACCTTGGCCCCAAAACTCCCGTAGAACTTGCGAGTTGCGATCCCATTTATTTTCAACTTCATAAATTGATTTTCATAAATTCTTGTGTACGACTGTCTCGTGCGAGTATTGTGGGAAGACAAGTTTCCTTGAACTATCACCCTTTAGAGGTGTTGAGGTGATTCATGACTTTCTTGAGGTTGATTTCTTTTTTTTTTATAGTTTGGTAGTGACTAATAATTCATTGTGATGAGTAACAAATTCTCATTAAAACTATTAAAAGTCATCTAAGACATGGTTTTTTTTTTTTTTTAACACTATCTCTTAAGTAAGGCCATCGTGCACAAAACTTATTAATTGAATTTTTCATATGACAATGTCAAGTCCAATTAATTAGTATTATAAAAATAAAAATGATTTGTTGAAAAATGTTGGTTAAATTCCAGGCGGTTTCATTTCAAATTAAAAAAAAAAGTCTATTTCGTTTTTCACTAGATTGATAAGTGTTGATTGATATTATTCATGTTTGATAGCTAGATACAGATTAGATTTACTCTATGTCAAATGACTGTGACGTTATGACTCCTTAATTATAATCACCATCATTTTCTTTTTCTAGTTTTTTTCTTTTCGGTATTACATGAAAATTAATCACATTATCAAGGATACCATCCAACACATTTTTAGGGAAGCCAATAATGCTATTGACTAGTTAGCAAGTTCATTTTGTTTTTTCACCAATTATTGGGTAGTATATCCCATTACCTTTTTTTTCCCTCTATTGTCTTTGCCGGCAATTTAAATAAAACTGTTAAAAGAAGGGTTGCCTAAGTTCCGTTATATATTTACCCGTTTTCCAAGAAAAATTACATAAAAATTACAAAAATAGTAACAAACTAGCATTCCAGATATCCATTAAACTCAGCATTCAAAGTACTTGAATTTTATTTGCTTCCACAAAATGAAGAGTTGTGGAAATTAAACTCAACATTCAAAAGACTCTGATAATTTATTTGTGAAATTTCATATATATGATAAAAATTTCAAGCAAATGATTTTTTTATTTTAATTAGATATTTTTTATTTTCAAAGTTGCCTTTTTTTTTTAAAAAAAAAATTGAACCCAAGTCTGGGAGCTTGGTTTTGGTGTGGATGAGATTGAGGGGGAAACACGTGAGTCCTCTGCTGTCAATAAATTCTTTCTTATTCTCTTCTTTTTTAATTCCTTTTTATTTCCTTTAATTCTTTTGGGGACATTTTAAGGATGAGACATAATCTGCATTACTTACTAATTTGTTGTCCTTTTTTCCCGCCGATACCAAACAATTATCGTTGTCTAGGCACCAGCAATTGTCTCCAAAGCTTAAAAAAAGGAACTAGGTTTATCGTAAATAAGGGCTTTATCTTTTAGTTCAAAAACAGTGCACAGAAAATAATATCATATATTATTGGAAAAAAGAGATATGTTGAATTTGAGGGTTAATAAACTCATAATCTTTATTATTTTGACTATGATATGGCAGTTTTTGCATTAAACCAAAAAAAAAATCCGATATTAGAGTATTCCTAGACGAAGAAAAATGAGTTGTAATATATAGTTTGTTTTTTAGATTTGGATTTTCCACAAAAAATAGAAAAAATGGTAGAGAAATTAATAAAAATGGATTTAGTATAAATAACATAATTTCTTTTTAAAATCAAAAAAATGTGAAACGAAATTGATACCTCCCCAACTTTTCTTGGAATGTTCTTTGCCTTCAAAAATTTTTCCTAAATTTAATCACTTACATTCTTAATGGAGAGCAACAGTGGATTCCAAAGTCTCTCTCTCCAGATGGGCTTGGAAGGATAACCAAACCAAGCTATGCAGATCGTTGTCACGTGAGTAGGCCACGTGAGTTTTCTGAGACATTCCAGTTATATGTTCCTCACTCTCCCTCTTCTTTGCAAATTACAACCCTTTTTTCCTGTAAATTAATTGCAAAAAACATAGCATAGTCTCACAAAATATATTATAATTCAGTCCTGAATTACAATCTCACCCCCTTTTGTTAATCTCCAAAAATCTCGTTGTTTTCACTGATCCTCATGTTTTAAAAAGCGACGCTCCATCATATGTCGCGTAATAGCTCGATATTATAATATGCTGATATCGTTTAATGTATAATTAAGCTTTCAAAAAGGAATGTAGTACACAGTTAGCTATTTAAGTGTCCACCATTTTTCAGATGTTTTATAATTACTGAAAATTTAAATTTACATTTTCTCTATATTAATTTTTATGTCCCACTACCTTAAAAAGCTCTATATTCTTTCCGTACATTTCTTTTTTCATATTGAATGTTCTTTTTCTGTTTTAATCTATTTTGAATGATCGGGGATTAGGAGAAAGTGCGTGGTCATAGTTGGTTAATTTGCATGGAAGATTACTCCTTTTTTGGTGCGCTAAGATTTACTTAAATTCATAGTATGTTATATGATTTAAAACCGCTGTATTTTCACTAGTTTCAATTAAATATTAATTTTGAAATATTAATATTCATTAATGTCGATAAATAATACACTAATCCGATCAAACTTATTAGTAAAATAATATTATACATATAATTTTATAATTGAGATAAATTATATATAAAAAGGTAAAATTTTCAAACGATAAATGTATATCCTTTTATTATTCAATTATATCTTTTTTTTTCAATCTAAGAGATGATAATATGATTTTTAAATCAACAAAAAACATTTAAAAAGTGTCTTAAAGTAAGATATAAACCATTGTAAATGATACATGCCTTGCTTTCGTTAGAAGTTATGCATTTTTAGAGAGTGCCCTTAAAAGTACTGTATGAAAACCGCTATTTATGTTTAGAAGT
Organism: Lophocereus schottii; assembly: GCA_002740545.1. Taxonomy (NCBI): domain Eukaryota; kingdom Viridiplantae; phylum Streptophyta; class Magnoliopsida; order Caryophyllales; family Cactaceae; genus Lophocereus; species Lophocereus schottii. Next base: position 12,618 of record NCQV01012436.1, on the reverse strand, counting down.
AGCTAGTTTGTTCAGAGTGAATTTATTAGTTTGTTAATATATAGACACGCATGAGTTGAAAATATGTACGTAGTAATAGATGTTTTAATATCTTTGTGGGCTTAGCATTGTTCGTACGTTGAGTTTTTGAATAGTTTGAGATCTATCTAACATTTAGAATGTGTCTTTGAAATACTAATGATCAAAATTTAAAGAAAGCTCAGAAGTAAATATATGCTTTGCCAATTAATTCTATTGCAAGCGTGCTTGCAAGTAACATGATGGAGAATATCCTTTTTGCTTGGCAAGTATCCATGCATCCTCATTTTTATAATTTATATTTAACGATAAATCTCAGATATTAATCATTTTGCAAGACACTCCAAAATACCATGCACATAGACAGTTATTCCATCAAGAATTTCATAATAATCTCAAGATGCACATGGGTTTTCGCAACTTTTAATCTGAACAATTTGGATCCCATGTGCAAGGCTCTATGCACCTTTCTATCATTTTTAGGGGTAGAAAAAAGATCAGCTAGGCTCCCCTTTTTTACTTAAAACTGTTAAATGCTAACGATATAAATCTAGCTAAACCAGACAAATAGAAGCTACAAAACAGCTTATACTTGGTTTTCATCATGAACAGAAAATATTTGACCATTGATCATATCGTCTTTGCCAATTTACATTAACCAAGCAATTAATAATAATCTCAAGAAAACCCAAACAAACAGCCGCGGACAAACTATTGATTTCTACACCTTTGACTATCTACACACCCATTTAACTAACTCAAACCCTTCGTTCTTTTTTTTTTTTTTTTTTTTTTTTTTTGGGCATTTTCATTCTGTTCTAATTGAACTGACATATCTTTGCATGGGATTATGTCTCTGAATTCGAATACCCAAGCAAAGAAGTGCAACTTCATGGACTAATGAGTCCAAGACCACGCATTCAATCTCTGAAACAACGGCATCCCCTTCCTCTTCCAACGCGATGAAATCACCCTGGACTCCTCCTGTCCTGGGCATATCCTTCTCGACAAGGGCATCGATGTCTTGGAGAGTTTGGCAATCCGCACTAGGAAAGCTACAAATCCTTGTGCACAATATTTTGACCAGCTGAAATCCGTATATCTGTTGATGATCATTGTAATTATACTGCTTCGAGGTACCAAACATTACACCCGATTTAAGCTTAATGTAAGGCTTTAATAAATCAGCCAAAATTTCGTCAACCAGATGAAATATTAGCCTCCGATTAAAAAACTCGAGGCCTGGCTGGTGATCTGCATAATGAGCGGCTTCTAGGCTGTGGAAAATTGATGGGTCCAAAGGGTGGGAGGAGTAGAACCATCTTGCCAATGTGACAGGGGTATCTCGGTCAATTCCAGTACATTTTAGTAGGCTACTTACGTACTGGAACTCTGCTATTGCGTTACTATCCTTGCCCCTCCTTAGGACGGCAGGTACATGCGGCGCTTCTTTTCGGTTTATTTTCTCATGTACCTGTTCGCTCGGACTACGAGATAATTGTGCTCCGGTGCCGGTGCTGTTGGTGATGCTGCTTTTACTCATGATGAGTTTTGAAGGCTGAGCCTTTGACGATGACCCCTGTATTTATTTTCGTTTTTTCCAATGAAATTAGTTTGACCATGCCTTAAGTCTTTGAACTAATCAATTGATTGGCTTATAAATTCAAGGAAAATTGGGTTTTTTTTGGGGGGGGAGGGGGGGAGGAGGACAGAAAAAGCAGTAGCAGCGCACTAGTAGTTAAACTAATTACCTGTTTGTGAAGTAATCTTGACAGATCTTTCTTAAAGTGAACAAGTGAAGGGACAGAACCATGGCGAAGGTCGCTCGACAATGGAGTCTTCTTGCATTTCTTGTTTGTCAGATGATCAGGCCTAACAAACTGCTCTTCTTTCTTATTCCTGATAGAATCAAATGACTTTGGAAGAGCCTTCTTTTTCAAACTCGACTTTGACGACTTCTCCTCATCCGCATCATCTGAAGGTTTCGGTGGCGGCTTAACCGCCATCGAAAGAACTTGCAGAGGTTCAGACTTAACGTAATTTGATGATGATATGTTGTCTAAACTCGAGCTGGTTATTTTTGACCTGGGTAGTTCTAAAGGCTTGAGCTTTGCAGAGGGATTAGTCTTTGATTCTAGCTTGTTGGGTTTTCTGGGTCTTGTTGATAATGTCAAGAGATGCTCATCTCTCCTGTGATCTCTTTGCACAGTACTATTATTATTGATGGTGTTGGTGATATCAACTCCAACTCTTCTGCTCACGGTTTCTCTAACCTGCTTCATGATCTGCCTAGCATAATACCCAGGACTTCTGTTCTCTAGTTCCTCATAATAGTTCGTCTTTCCTTCCTTCCTCTTGGTGTTAATGGCAGAACATGAAGGCCGAG
>NCQV01012411.1:1976-16073 GCA_002740545.1 Lophocereus schottii | reverse complement strand
ATCCTAACTAATGAGCCGGAGTTGACAGATTTCTTCCGCGATCAGCCCACACTTCGAATTCTTTCACGAATGGGCAGGTCTTCACAGATTTTTAGGGGCAAATTAACTCCTCTTCAATTCATTTAACTTCATTTTCAGGAGGGCATCAAGCCAATGCCTATGGATCCTTTTACAACATAATTCACTTAGCCAAGACAGCAAAAAGCAGTGGCACACTCCTACTAAGTTAAATGTGTACAGAAAACCCAAAGACAGCAAAAGCCAATGCCCAATGCTTGCCCTAGCGTTGAAGTGGCAAATTCCTACACATGTAATGACCTTTGTAGCTCATCAGCAATGTCATCCAAGTCAATGACTTCGTTGCTCCTCCTTGGTGTCTTCAGGTTTTCGAGCTCCAGATTTAGATCTGCAATCTGCTTCCGAATTTTCTCACCCTTGTCAGGTAACCTTGACACAGTGGCCTGCAAGGGTTGCCAAAGTTAATCAAAGGCAATTATGAATGAGCTGAAAAATCTAGCAAAGTAACAACAGTATAAATCTAATTAAAAAAAAATCAAAAAATTGCAGTCTTTATGCTTTCCTGGCACAATGGACTGACTATTTGTGAAGGATATTCAAGAGAAGACCTAGGCCATCCCTGTTTTTCCAACCACATAGTCCCTCAGGAGAACGCTCAGCAATGAGGAAAGAAGATATGGGCATCCCACATTTACACTAGATGATCAAAATTACAGTTTCTTTCTAAAATTGTTCATGATATCTTAATAAAGACTACACAAGACGTTTTGATTGGAGAACTACAGGCATTTTCCATTACATTCCCCCTCCTGCCTTTTTGACTATATGCCTGTATTCTGATTCTGAATTTTTTTCCTTTGAAAAGAAAATTCCCTAAGAGATAGTTGAAGGTTACAGACCAAAAACTGACAAGGCAACTTTGTTAGTTAAACCCGATGATGACCCATTTTCCACATTATGCTAATGGTCCAATTCGAACCACAAAATACTGATGAACAGAGATAGCTTGATTCATAACTAGCTTAGAAGACATGCATCACATGCACAAAATTGAGCTTTTAACCTCCGGATCAAAGTATTAGCCGAGAATGTTCACATTTTAGTACACAATTTCAGTCATATCTATCGAGAAGATCATGTTTCCCCAAAATTAGTGAGAAACAAGGCAATCCCAAGCGCAAGATGAAGAGTCATAATAGGCAGACACAATTCTCGTAAACAGGGACTCAACAAGCAATAAAAACTAAGCCTCAGTCCTACAAATTCGTGAAGCAGTCTCTTTTTTGTGCTGAACAAACTTCCATAAAAGAAAGAGGTAATACCTTATTTGACAAGAGTTGAGATAGTCGAGTAATTCGCTCCTTGATATCTGATTCGGTCATCTTATAAGGATCCTGTGGGGAAGAAACTTTTTTGTGGACGACAGCCTCCTTGGGAGTGAATGCATATTGAGAGCTACCCCAAAAAAAAAAAAAAAAAAAACCAGAATCACACCTAAAAGGCCAAAAAAATGGACATGAAAATACAACTTACAAAGATCATACCCATCAACACGACACTCGGCTGACGAGGAACCATAGCTCCTAACAATTGCCGTTCTCTGTCTCCTGTCCATAAAAACATTAACAAAATTACTCTCTCCAACTAAGTAACTAAATAACTAAACTACTAGAAACCCCTGATTTAATAAGGTTGAAATATTTACACACGTTAAATTATAAAAGGACCCTCCACACCTTAACACGTCGATTCCACTTGTCATTTACATTTACATATATCTTTGGCACTAAAATCACAACAGCATACAAAATAACTCCACACCAGGTACTCAATGTACAGTTTTTGCCTCATCACAAATCAGCACGTTCCAACAAACTACAAAGAGTAGAACTCCTAACCTTCTCGCATCTTCTTCCACGTGAACATCTGGTTCGGGTTCTGACTTGGAGAAAAGCAAACTGTGATGACTAACGCCTCCTATACCTAATGATTCTAAGAACTTTATATGAGTTTTCAGATCATCACTCCTGTCAACAATGACAATTGCAATCAACAAAGGATAGTAAACTGCTCTGGATAAAAGAACTGCAAGTTAAGATAAACAATTATTGCAACCAAAAGATTATTACATTGAAATCTGGTGACCATGCTCTGCGTGCAACTGCAGCTGAGTGGGCGAAACGTCAAAACCATCTTTAGGAAGGCTGAAAAGTTCCTTAAGGTCCTGAAAAACGTTGAAACCAACAAAGGAAAATCAAATACCTTAAGAATGGGCTGAATGGCTTAAATGAGATGTATACATTAGTCAAGATGCAAACCTGTTGTGTGAAATAACGTGTTTGCTCTTTGTGCTCAGTAGCTGTTTTGAACAAGCCACCCTTGAATACCTGATTTACAGTTTAAGATTTAAGACCATAGTCAAATAGGGTAATAGCCTAGATGTAGAATGCACATTACAGTTAAAATTTCGTTTTTTATTTTCTTTTCAGTTTTACTTTTCTGTGGTTAAGCATGGATTTCCGCTATCTTTCCATTATTAGTCCATTTGTAGAGTTACAGCCAGGGGGTGAGGGAACTAACAAGCATATCACACCAGCCCCCCACCTAGCCACCAAGGTTTGAACCTTGGCATCAAGGTTTGAAAGTCCTCGCCAACTTACAAAGTTTGTTTGAATAAATTACAATGGTGATGACACACAAGAGGGGACATGAAAGCTAACCTGCATCCTGTATATCTTTTCTTCGATGGTACCACATGTCATCAACCTGTACACGATGACATTTTTTTTCTGTCCGATTCTATATGCACGATCCACACTTTGGTTATCTGTACTGTAAAGACCATACAGCAGGCATCTTTTTATTGACTAGCCAAGGCTATTACATATTTACTAATTGAAGCAGACAGACACATAGTGATAAGCTTCCCAGGTAAACCTCATATCATATTCACAATGAATTCCATTAGTGAAAAGTTCATAGTGACTTTGAATTCCATTAGGGACAAGTTTCCCATGTAAACTGCAATTCATAGTGATAAACTGGTAATGAATTCCATCTATCTCTATCTGACATTCTGCGGTTAACACCACCAGTTAACAACCCTCTGACAAGTACTCGAGAATTCTATCATATAACATAAAACATCACCAATTATGTGAAATTAAGGCCTACACCTGAGAAATTCTACAGACATAAATGCGAAAAATTTAGGCAACCTGAAGAAGCTCTCTATAAAAGCCCACCCTTTCAACAAGAGAAATGAAACAACCAAAATTCACAAGCAAAGTAAACTAAAATCAAAATGACATTGCTTGCTAACTTTGCAAGATTAACTTGTCCTGATAGTTAACCTCCAAATAAAACACCGTATTCCATCATTATTGCAGGAAAGAGGGGACAATAGACAGACATACCAACCCCACAAGTGCACAAAAAGGACAAACCCGAGAAATCATAAGTTCAACACAACCGCTACTGCAGCACAGAAAAAATTTGACTAAACAATACCTAAAGAGGGGATCCCACCATCTCCTTTCATCTTTATTCATAAACCAAGTATTGAGCAATAGGAGAAATCAGTTATAGAAATCCACTTATTACAGATCTATGCAATCCACTTGAAAAAATTTATGCTACGAATTGACGGTCAATATACACACCTTGGGTTCCATGCTGGATCAACAACAATTACACGATCAGCCCTTGTTAGGGTTAACCCAAGCCCACCCACCTGAGAGGTCAAAAGAAAGATGGGAGCAACATTGCCTTCTTGAAATTCCTGATTACCATGCAAGACTGAGTCTCAGAAACAAGTCATATAACCAATAACTAATCAACTTTAGGGAAAAATGGGGAAAAGCACTAACATTTACAGTCTTTAGTCTATCAGTGGCCTTCGTGGTGCCATCAATGCGAAGGAACTTAAAACCATTCTTCACAAGTGATGCCTGATGGTAACAAACAAAAGGATGAAGATTCCAGGATTCAGTGCCAAGCAGACAATAGCAGACAGCATGAATTATATGCAAAAATCAATCAAGTTATATTTGATGTTGCAACTAGAGAACAGCATAACTCAAGAATTAAGAGCGATGATATCTAGAGGGATATAGATGGCCAATACAAGTGACAGCTATAAAGCAGCTCCATCAGACAAGAAGCACTCTTGCATTTCTTTCTCCTTCCTTCTCCAATTGTTTCTTTTTTTCTTAGACTGGGGGTTGAGGAGATTTAGATGTTAGAATCACCTCAATCTGTACCATTCTCTATATCTACATATGGATTCAGAATTATTACAGCAACTTTATTTGCAACAGCCCACAGCATAAACAGAGGACTAAAACAGCTAAATACGGCCAATCAAATGAAATATTTGCAGATCTGAAATATTTGTTTTCTTAAAGCTATCTTTTAGTAATATTGCCTTTTCGTTTATCTTTTTCAGCTAGTGAATAGTATTTATTTGATTAGGTTATCTATTTGTTTTCTTAATATTTTAGGTTTATTCGCTATTAAAGCTAGAGTTGAGAAGGCTTGACCCGACACAGTAACATGACCCGAACCAACCTAAAGTTACTCAAAGAAAGACGTACCGAATCGATGTCGACACAATTTGACCGTTTAGCGTGAAAACATTTTATTTTTTAATTTTGAGTAAATCTAAACTATTTTTAAGGTTGACGCGAAATTGATTCGTTTATTAAATAAGTCGACCTGAACCAACCCATTAACCAAATCTAATTTAAACTCTTTTGTTATGCATTAGCAAATCAGACTCGAATTGAATTGAGTTGAAATATTTGAATTTTTGAGAGTTCTTATGTGAATTTCCCCGGTGTAGGATTTGCTTTATAACATCCTACACCAAACTTGGTATTATAGTTTTTCGATCCTAACCATTTGTCAAGTTCTCTTCTAATTCGAGTTTCTTGTTTCCAAGTCAACCACAAAAAAACAGAAACCAAAATAACCCCAACTCCGTAACCCGTGCCCCTGCCAGTTGCACTAGGAGGCCTATTGGCCGCCGCCATTTGCCATCACCCCTCAACCTTCCTTCCTCGGTCGGCCACCATGCAACTGCCGACACCGACCCACCACTGCGGGAACCCTAAAACCGCAAATTTGCAAACCCTAGAGTGCGATTTGCCCAATTTTTGAACCCTAAAACGTTTATTTGCCTTTGATTCATCAAATTCATCCAAAATTGACTTAATTCCTCCACCACCCATTGAATCTCGTCCAAAACCCCGAATCAGTTAAGGTGAATTGCAACACAATTTGCTTCAATTGATTGCTTAACAAATCCCGCGAAACCCTAACCCTAGCTTTTCCAATTCACCCTCCACCCATAACTATAATCCCAAATTGATTTCGTCCCTCTACCATCCTTCCCCTTTTGCCCACAAACCCTCTAGCAATTGCAAGAAAAAGCTCCAGTTTGTCCTCCAATTTAGTGCTTTGTTTTTGCGAAATCCTAAATTGCGAACAGCCCTTGTGCTTGCAATTGCATGGCTGTTGTGCCTTCAGCTAGCTGCATAGAGGGTTGAAACCCTCCTGGCAATGCTGAATTGCTACTGCCGGACCCTCTTCTGGCTAGAAACCATGTGCGGTGGCTCATTTCCAAGTCATTGTCCGTGGTTGAGGTTTGCTGCTGTTAGGAGCCCTTATTGCTATTGGTTCAAACCACCTCGTTACTGCTATTGCAATCACTTTGTTGAACCTGTCCTGCCTAGCTATTTAACGTTCACTGCCACCAATTGAAGACTGCCACCTTATTGCCAGCACCTCATCGCAGTCAAGGTTTTGCTTGCTGCTGTGGAAGTTTTGAGCTTTGGACAAATAACTGTTAGCCATGAAAGGGTCCTCTGGCTTATTGATCTGTTGCCATGGTGATGCTTAATCAGCATGGTTATTGGAGTGAGAACTTCCAAGTCAACCTTTAAAAGTTGATACTTAATTGCTAACTCTACCATCATCTTCCAAAGATCTTGCCGAGTTGTTGGACAAAATTGGAAGTCTTTTGTCTCAACTATACCACAATCATTCAACATCAATACAAGTTGTGCTAGTACCTACAAAGGGAGTTTTGATCTCAAAAGTGGTTACAAATCAAGCAGATCTCGCTGTCCATATTTCTTAAGCTTCATACCTTTCTGAGCTTATTCATATTACAGCACCGAATTCCCCTTTTGAAGATGATCCTATGAAGAAAGCTTTTCAGGTCATCATGTCATCTTTTTAGGACCTACCTGATAGTGCTAGCAAATCATTTCATAAAAGGCTTTGCATACTTGAGAGTATGGCTAGAGCACAGTCTTATGTTATGTTGTTAGACGTTGAAAGTGATGCCCTTGTCCTGGACATTTTTCACCATCTTGTAACATCAATTAGAGATGATCATTCTCCTCCGTTACTTGCCCATATAGAGTCCATCCTCATCAGTCTTATGGATGAAGCGGATGACCTCTTGTTTCTTTTTTTTTTAAAATACGAATTGGAGTTTCTTATTTCTATAGTCTCTCGGAATTAAGCTATGGGTAGTCTCTCATTTACTGCCCAGGTTGTGTGAGTAAAAGAGTATTGGAGACGTGCATCTCGGATTCCACTCCAGTGAATCATTTCATCTATAGATGAAATCATGCATAACAAGGAGAATAAAGGTCACACTATTCAACCTCAGGTAGAAATTATAGAAAGTGATGCATTTAAAGGTGCCACACTAGATCAGAAGTGTCAGAAAGCTACCCATGAATGCAAGCCAGTGCCAACTACTAAGGATTTTTGACTTTGGTATCTAAATATTAAACATGAGCATATGTCAAGACTAGAAAGTGAGCATGTCAATGTATTCATCCCTAACGAACTTCTAGTTGGCAAGAAGTTACGCCCGTTAATTGCATTATTACTTTTCTTGGAGAAGTTGCAAGCACTACAGTTTTTCCATTTGCAAAGCGAAGTGACGTTGGTTTCTTGCTTGGTTTTCCTCATTCTAACCCCGTATAAAACTCAAGGACTAGTTTTTTTTTCCAACCAGGGGAGAATGATACAGGATAAGAATAAGGCAGGACTAAGAAGACATGGGTATATCTTGATATTTGCATATATGAAACATCTTATTTTCATAGAGTTAGCTTTTAGGAATGTTGTCTTTTGGTTTGTTCTATTTGGTGAATGAATAATATCTCCTTGACTAGGTCATCTATTTGTTTCCTTAATGTTTTAGGTTTTTTTGCTTTTTAAACTCCTTTGTTATGCATTCGCAAGTTAGACTTGACTAGAATTGAATTGAAATATTTGAGTGTTTGAGAGTTCTTGTGTGAATTTTTCCAATGTAGTGATTGCTCTCAGAGCGTCCTACAACAAAATAGGAAGGATGAGATATATTTTTAAATAGAAAATTGAAAGAATAGAGAGAGACACATAGCCTTCCATAGTAGGAGAACTGGATATACACGAACGTTAATCTGGCCGATCAACTCTGCTAATCCCTTAGCCACAGGGCTAGGTACTGTTTCCTGGACTAAATACTGCCTAGAAAACCATCATAACCCTTGTAAGTGTGCCTTGTCATAGGCTTAAAAAAAGGTGGATTCTGATATGCAGACACAGTTAGCAACACCAAGACCTTTAAGCTTTCAGTCTTATGCTCTTGGTGTTATAAAGGCTCACAAAGCAAGGGATCATACTGACAGAGTAAAACAAATACATCCCTTAATTTCTCAAGCTATGCAACATAAGGACTGGAACACTTGGTCAGCCACTTTTTGTTTTGGCATGTAGGGCAGGGGGTGTCGTTATGTAAACAAATGTTGAAGTTCCATGTACCACATCATATTAGGTATTGTAATAAAACCAAAAAATAATAATATTCGTAACATTTAACTATTAGTTAACATGGATAATGCTATAGCAATGTCCAAAATATGAGCAATTCACGGCTGTAATTTGTAAGATATTTTATGCAAAATTTGAGTTAACCTCATTTGCATTCATAACTCAGACCTGCAATACAAACTGAACGCATTTGTCCAAATACCCCAGTGTCATGAACTTATCCCATAGGATAAGCCATATGGTACCATAGAACTGAAGACCTGGAAATCATTAGAAACACAACTGCTTATTAAACTGACCTGAATAAGATTAAGCATTTTCCGAGTCTGAGAAAAAATAAGAACATTATGCCCCTCTGGAATTAGCTTTTCCTACACAAAAATTCCGATGTATTTAAGTAAGTGGTTCCCAGAGAGTGACCGCAGAATAAGAAAAAGAGACTTCACTAACCAATAAGGATAACACAAATGAGGTCTTGCATGAGATGTTATCATTCTTCTCCTGGAAATCATCTCCATCTGTCAAATCTGCAGCATGCATTGCCAATTTCTCAGCTAGATCACGATCTTCCTGATTAAGTGTTGAATCCAAGCCTTCTAATACATCTTCAGCTGCTCTCTTTGTTAAGAGATATGGATGATCGCATATCTTTTTCAAAATCTGTTTTCAGTGAAACTATATTAATACATTGTTCAAAGACAAAAATATTCATTTGAACGCTGCAAAGCAATCAAGAAATTGTGATAGTTTAGGTGTAAAGCAACAGAAGTACATATATAGAAGGACTAAGTGAAAGACACTTTCACCGAAGATTTTTTTCCTTTTCTTTCTTGGCTGGGTGAAGGGTACAGAGTCGGAGGGAATGGCTTTTCTATCCGTATCCAGAGTAACCTATATGAGGCACTCCAAGGTAGCACGCTGCCAATGTCAGGAATAATGCTCAATGCAATGACCCTACTCAGACATAAACTCTGATACATGGAACGGCACAAAAGAAGCTACAACTAAGCTCCTTGAGTAAATTATGTCAAAGGACCGTACTATTGTAATAAATCCCGCCAAGGACACGCTTCTTTGTCGAAATTATTACACCTAGCAACTACATTGGGAATAAATCTGCCGACCAAGGCAAGCGCAAATATCTCCACAATGAAATTCCCCTGTGCTAAGACATTGAAGCTCAACAAACCAACCATGAATTAGTGGTATCCTTTGTGAAAATGTTTAGCAGACCGCTGTGAAAGAGAGTGTACCCTTTAAAACACCAGTAAAGTATAAAAGCATATCATTATATCTGATGCTACAGCAATCCCTCTACAACAATATTAAGATACTGATATCAGGATCATTTTTCCTATTTTGGATTCATACATAAAGGATATCAAGCGTCCTGACCTGTCATCTTGCTTGTGCAATTTCCTTAGAGAAGCAACTAACCTGGGTCTTGGGTTTTCTTTAAGAACACGACTAGACGAGAACCAGCGAACAAGTGCGAACATGAACCCAGTGCATCACTGGAAAATTTCCCCACAAAGCAATGCAATAATGAGCAGGAAAAGCGATTCAGGGAAAAGCAAACTAGAATACCGTTATTGCAGCCAAAGGAGAGCCATCAAAAGCTGAGAGGACTATTTCACTCTTCAGGAATGCTTCATACAGGTGACGCTGCATCAGCAGGAGCATAGTAAGAAACTTTTCCTACTCAACTTATACAATTGAACATTCAACGTCATCCCAATAAAAATCTATACCTGGCAACTAGTCAAACGCAGCCACACTATAATCTCATTCTTTTTAGATAGCTTTGCGCTTTCATTGCCACCATCTTCACGGAACACTTCATTTTTCAGACGTCGAAGAAAGTATGGCTGAATACGTTCTCTAAGCTCCTACAAAAAAGCACAAGAGGGGAAACATTCGAGGTCGTGTTCGGTAACAGCATTTTGAGTAGCGTTTAGTATTTTGACCTAGTCAATATACAAATAGTCAATTTTTAATTTTCGGTAACTTATTGTTTTGACAAGAATTTCAAGCAGCGTTAATCATTTTAAGCAGCGTTACTGAAAAGTTAACAATATTAGCTTACGACATTCAAAAGTAGCGTTTTATATTTTTTGGCCAAAAATATCCTTCGAAAATTTTATCTTTGGAAATTATCTATATCCTTTTATATCAATTTACATTAATCAGCTAACTCAACAGCTAATTTTACCAAACACATTTTTTTCAACCGCTCATCTAAACAGCTATCCACTTACAACTAAATTAGAGACGCTATTTGCTACCTAAATAGTTATCCACTACCTAAACCGCTAATTGGCCTGAAATGAGTCTACAATAGCGCATACATAAAGCTCGTTGCAGGATTTGAGTCCCATAACACAAAAAAGCGCCAGGCAGATCTTGCGTAGTGGCAACCATGTTTGTTGAACAAAGGCAGTAAACATTGCAGAAAGGAAAGCACAAACATGTAGAACGATCATAAAGAGTTCTAGTTTGGGATAGAGAAAGACACTTGACATCAACACATGATATTACCACCCCTTAGCCCCTCCCCCGAGTGGCACCACACATTACTTTATTCAACAACAACTTGGTGCAAACGTATTATTAAGAACTACCTAAGCTACAGAAAGAATCAACCTGATGACTGAAAATTTCTTTCTTTATAAGAAAGATTCCTCACAGCTATCAAGCCTACCAATAACTACACTATATGAACCCACAATGTATACCAATCACAGAAACATCAATCAAGGCGGCAAGCTAATATCCCATAAGACTTTATTTGACTTCCTATGCTCCACAAGGTTTTCCCCTAACTACAAGGAGCATCATGAATCATCACTTTAAAACGTTTCACAGAAGTGGAAGGTATATAAAGATGCAAAGCAAACCATTACCTTTGCAACCATTGAACCAACTCGCTTATCCCTCTCAGAGGCATTTTTGTCATTGCCACGAAGAATGGGATGTTCATATTTATCTTTAAACCTGGATATAACAAAAATTTCACAATTCATTTTAAGAAACAATCGTCTTTCAGCAGTTATATGATCAAGAGCAGAGATACCATTTCTTATCGCCCAACAAATCAGGACAACAGAAGTTGAAGAGAGCCCAAAGTTCCTGTTTCAATGCAAGGAAGCATGTGATTTCATATTTTGATTTTGAGCAATTTGCTTTACCATATCAGAAACACAATGAAGAATACACAGGCGACAATACCTTGAGGTTGTTTTGGATAGGTGTGCCACTTATGACAATGCGATGTGCACAGGGAATTTCAAGCAAACTCTTGGCTCTCTGTGTACTTGGATTCTTTATAAGATGACCCTGAAAATGGTAACAAGCAAGGGAAGCCAAATTTATGTGTCTTCCTAAGCAAGACTATAAGATTGGTTTCGGTATACTATATTAGAGGAACAATCAAAAAGGATTTGGTGTGGAAGTCTAGGAACCTGACATATTGATCAACTTAATTCAAGAAAAACTTTACATGCTCTGGCGAATGCTAGAAGGATAAAAGATCTTGCCTAAATAAACTGCCGCCAAAAGGGTCAAACTGAAAGTGGAATTCCTGTTATTTGAAGATGGTCAACAACAATGTGTTGTAAAGTCGTCATATTTTATGACAAAAGAATGAACTTATATATTTTGGTGGTTGTTGTAAGCATTTTATTCTCGCTTTCTATGTATTTTTCAAGATGAATAAAATCTATGGACACCAAGCTTCAATAAGACCCCCACTAGGTGTTGCATATGGTACCGGGACAATTAAGGATTATAAGCAAGAAAAGAAGAATGGAATTTCTTGCAAGAAAAACCTTCTTATAAACTGAAAAGTTTATAACCTCTCCAAATTAACATATCAGTATAGTATATATCCTATAATCAAGAATGATGGATTTAATGATAGTTACCAACCTCGTCAAGTATCATGTAGTCCCAGATCGGATCATCTTCATTGTCATCCTCATAGAAGCCAGATCCACTTAATTGCTTGGCATTGTTCCTTACAATGTCATAAGTTGTTAAGAGGATCCCTTTATCCTGAAAGATAAAATAACAAGTAAGTCACAAGGTTCAACTCCAACAAATGAAGCATCAATTGGGATAGCACAAATTGCCGTGAGGACTCAGCTAACAAAGCTACCAAGATCTCATGTAGGTGACAAGTGCTTTATCCTATGAAAACTGAAAACCAAGATTTTGAATATATGATAATCAAACCAAGATTTTGAATATATGATAATCAAATATACATGCTCATATAAATGTTGCCTCCAGTATCAAGTGCATGTATTGCACTAACCAGTCCAGCTGAAAATTGACTAGAAACTTTATGCATTTTGAAACATGGAAGCCAGAATTACATAACTGAATCCAATGTTAAGAAACTTGGACTAGCAATTTCAAACCTGAAGCACGTATTGTAGCTCATATTCTCTTAACTTTGCATTTGTCCCGAAATATCTGTGTAGAAGAATAGTTAGCCAGTCAATGTACACTTAAATACATATGTGTCTTCAGTTAAACATATGGTCAAGTAAGCTCACTCTCTTATCGTCTCAGAGAGACCAACAACAGAGAGTTCTTTGATCCAGTGAGGGACAAGAGTCTTGGGAGCCACAATCATCACCCGCTTAATCAAGCGTGAATTGAACAAACCAGCTAAATACCCAGAAATCTGAAATCCACGTAACAGTAAGCTAACAAGTAATGACAACATAAAATGGTATGCTGTAACTTCATAAAGCAAACACATAGTCCATGTCACACCTGCATTGTCTTTCCTAAGCCCATGTCATCTCCCAAGATTCCACCTTTTCCTTGACAGTGAAGAGACCAAAGCCACCTCAACCCTTCCCGTTGATGAGGATACAGCATTTTGCCAATTTTAGCTGGCAACTTGTAAGTTGATCTTGGGCCACTTAAGGTAATTGCATGATCATCCTCTGCAACATTCTCCTCAGCATGATCATCCACTGAAACATTCTCATCAGCATCATCATCCAATACCTGCACCGCACTTGAGTGATCATAATCCCTATTCGATACACCTTCACGTCGATGTTTTTTAGGTAATTTCCCAGTTCCCAGTACCATGCAATCATCCTCGTCAGCTTCTTCTTCATCTTTAAGATGAGAGACAAATTTTCTATGAGAAACGACAGGATTTCTGTCCTCTTTCTTATTCACAACTCTCAGTTTCCCTTTATCAACATTCTTACTGGTTTTCACGACCCTGACAAAATTATCCCCCTCAGACTCGCTCCACTTCTGACTCTCTAATTCTTTGTTCTGGATACCACCAGCCGCACCAGATGAAGAATCAGAGCGATCAGAAGAGCCTGCAAACGAAGAACCAGCACTAGCAAATTCAGGTTCTCCCATCTCCGCCTTCTTTTGATCCACACCTCCATGACTTCTTACATCTAAAGTGTCATCGTCAAGGGGAACAGCTCTTAGGTCAACTGATCTACTGTTTCTCTTTTTTTCAATCGACAGAAACTCAAGCCGAGAACTCAAATCATTCAATATATCCCTGATCTCATTTCCACCCCCATCATCAACATTAGACCCCAGTTCTCTTGTCTGGGACGGTGAGGCAAAATCAGAAATATCATGAAACTTATTATTCCCATATTTGTAATCATCATTATCATNNTTCTGGCTTGATACTTTACAGAGTCGTCTTCTCCCTACAATTTTCACTTTCTCCGGTCTTGTCTTCTGTTTCTCCGGCTTTGCTTCATCTGTTGAAGGAAACGAACCAAAGACAACAACTTTTTTAGCAGCCGTTATTAATTTACACCATTGTACAATGACTTTCATCTTCTTAGTTACTTCACCGATTTCTATGGTCGTCACTAAATCTGTTCTCTACTTCACAAGGAAATGCAAGGTTACTAAGAGCTGAACCAATTTTGAACATTCCATTTCGTTTTCCACTTATACTTTACGCCAAAAAAAAAAAAGATAAAAAGGATCAATTGCTACTATAATATGAACTTAATTTCGCCTAAAATTCGCATACAGAGAGGGGGGGGGAGAGAGACCAGAAGAAGAATCAAAATCGGCGATTCCAGAAAAGCGAGGAACAGTATCATCGGTTCCTTCGTTGTTCTTAATCGGCGTCTCCTTCGACAACTTGGCAACATCTGCAAAATATCAAGTGAACGACCATTCCCACACGCAAAACGCATCAAATAAACTTCGATAGAGAAATAAAGAGAAGAC
>NCQV01012342.1:2109-15882 GCA_002740545.1 Lophocereus schottii | reverse complement strand
AAATTTTGCTAACAATGTCTTCCTTATTTTTGTTCTGTTCTGCTCGAAGCAGTGTTAATGGCAACTCTCCCATTTTTAGGCAAGCTTGAAACTTGTTTTTTTTTTTTTTGGTTGTTGTTGTTCTTGACTCAAATCGAGACAACCCCTATTCTTCCTCCTCTGTTTTCCATTTCCCCTCTCTGCCTTTTTTGTTCTTCTAATCGAATTCAGTCTATTTTCTGTATGCTTTGGGAGCTTGGTCTAAGTAATGGAGATTTGAGAAACTTGGACGCCAGTTGAATCCTTCTCTCCCCTCTATGCTACCGTTCTAGTTTTCTTCTTTCTCCTCTGTGATTACTTCCATGATTGTGCATTTTGTAAGGCCTTCTTCATCTTTGTTTTCTAGGTTTGAAGGGCTGGTTGTGGCTATGTGTTTGTGTTCTCTTCTGGTTGTGATTGTTATCAATGGTTCTACTGAGTTAGGGATGGTAGGAGAATAGGAGATTTGTTCCATTTTTGAGGTTAAAAGCTTCAGGGTTGGATGTGTTAATTCTTACTTTTAGTTGGTGTTTGATTGACATGAAGAGTTTGGCAAGTTGTCACTGTCTCATTTAGCTTGTTATCTTTACATGCTTTAGGTATGTAGGCATATGATTGACATTAAGACTAGAGATGATTCTTTTCCAGCTAGGTTTATCTTAATTATTTAATATGCTTCATTTTAATTTGATGAATCGTAGTTGGCTAGCTATAGTTTATTTTTGTTCCTTTCATTTGTTACTTGTTTAAGTTTCATTGATTTAGTTATATAATTGTATAGATTACTTTAGTGACCTTAATTTCATCCTCGTCTTGAGGAAATGACCTCAAGTAATATAGCAAAATTTATACGTTTGCAGCATTTATATTTTACCTTGAAAATCTCGTACAAGTTTTTGGCGCTATTGCCCGGAGCAGCTGCATGAGATTAGGTCGCACTTTCTTTTTATTTACTTCCTTCTTATTAGCTGCATATATGCTGTTTTGCTTTGTTTATTTCACTATTAGTATCGCCTTAGTTCAATTTATTTCTTAAAAAAAACCAACAGAATTAGAAAAGTCAAAAATTAAAAAAATTAGAAAATTGTGAAAACCCCTAAACATGGGTAATTTACATTTCGGTGCATCGAATGTTACCATATTCATTTGCAGAACCAACTTTTTGAAAAGTTCATTGCCAGGACCATTGAGTTGTTGTGCTATTAACTTTTAGGGGACAAATCACTATTGAAATATATTTATAACTCCCAAAACTTTTCATATTTGCAAATATAACCCCAATCCTTAAAAACAAGAAATCTAAAATTGTGTATGTGACATTTTGCTCACTAGTACTATTCGAAGTTCTCTTTAAACTGGTATCAGAACCAGGTGACCAAAAATAATTAAGATAATTAATAACAATTAACTGTGATTAATGCTTGAATCATCACCTGCTTGCTCTGGTCCTTATTATTCACACATCATTCACTCACCAGAAGGAATTTTTTCAGTAGCACCTCGATTAAATTATATCACTGATATAATTTTAGACTTAAAAGCAGCATTAGCTCAAAGTAAGACTGAAGTCAACGAGCTTAACAAATAATTATTTAGAATTCACCTTTCTCTAGTTAATGAAGTTAGGCATAGTGAAAAATCTACTTCAAGTATTAGTACTCCATTTCAGCACAAATATCCATTTCAAAACCCAAAAAACAAAAATCCCTTTCCTTTACATGATATAAAAATCCAACAAGAAGCAGGAGAAAAATCAGCTGAAAAATCTTCTAAAAAGGTAGAAAAAGAAGAAGGGAATGGAGTATAAGTAGTATACTCTTAAAAAACTATAGAATATGTTGAAGAAAGAACAAAATTCAGAAGAATTAAATAATATCATGAGTGTAATTAGTGATAAATATGACGTGCTGTCTGATGATAATGAAGAAACAAATAATATCCAATTAGAAGAAGAAATATATCAGCAGATGAATCGAATTAAATTAGAAGATCTTAACGTATTAACATTAGAAGAAGTCAGAAGAACACCTGATAAAAAATATGATAAAATGGCTACTGAAAATGAGATTAATGCAATTGGGGAAGAATTCAACTTAAGTGAAACAGAGACCAATTTGATTAATAATGTTATTCTTAAACCTAAGGAATTCAATAAACCTTCTAGAAGAAATACTTATTTTATAAGACGTAGGTATATTCCAGCAGGACAAATAACCAAATTTTCCTTCGGGTTTATCCTGAGGAAAACTGTAACCTTTGAAGAAGTTGGACTTACTCTAATTAGTCAAACATGATATATCTTAAATATAGATGCAGCTCATAGTAGAGAAAAATATTTGAGCATTGGAAAAGATGTATCAATAGTGTCTTAAACCTGAATACTACATGGACTACTGCTAATTTTCCAAAATACATCGAACATAGTTTTTCTGGTACTATAGTTAGCTGGTATGATTTATTAAATGAAGACGCTAAAAATACATTAAGAATGATGGAAGCACTAGCTGTAATGTTCAAAAATCTATCTATGTAAGGAAATCAAAACTGAGTTTGTAGGAGCTAAATAAGAGAATAGCAAAGAAAGATTAATAATATAGAATTATGGGATATCAGATATCTAAAAAAATTATATTGCTGAATTTAGTCAATATTATAACAAAATTCAGCATAATGAAGCTAATCTTGGTATGTTCTATGATAAATTGTCATATCCTATAAATTTCATAATTAATGAAAAATACATTGCATGGCTTAAAAGAACATATGTTATTGACACCCTTGGATCAAGAATCTCTTATCTAATAAAATGGGTAAATGATCAACATTTTTATCTCCAAAAACAAAAGAAAATTAGGAAGAAATTTATAACTTGTTGTGATGCACCTCACCAATAGGGAAAAGAAGTTGAAAGAAGAAGAAAAAGAAAATTTTATAAGAAAAAGAACTTTAACGAAGCAAATGAGAGAGAAATATAGAAGAAAGTATTATGACAAACTAAGCCCTAAAAAATAAAGATTTTTTAAGAAAGTCACTTATTGTCTTGTAGGAAAAACTAATTGCAAATGACGGGCATGCGGAGAAGTAGGACATTATGCTAATGAATGCAAAAATAAGAAGAATAACAAACTTATTAAAACCTTGGAAATCCTAGATTATGTTGAGCTTAGTGAGGATGGGACATTAGACTTTGCCCTAAATAACAACGAAGGGATAGTTGAAATTATATTGGACAATAAATATAGAGAAAGTGATTATGAAGAAACAAGTCATATGATGGAAAGTAGCTAAATTAGTCTTGGTGATCTTCAAGGAGAGAAGTTTGTTAGAGACAATGATAATGTAGAAGTCAAAGGATATTGGATTCTTTCCATAATCCAAAAAAACATTATCTATAAACAATTCATCTTTCAGTTGAAGAGTAAGTATGTATGCAAAATGATGGAATGAGATTTGGAAATAAAAGATTGTAACTATGATGTGGGAGAAGTTAATCTTATTAATTGGGGAAACATCCTTGAGTATAATAAATATACAAAGTATACATATATCCATGTTGGAAGTATCTAAGTTCAAAGCACTCCATTACAATATTATCGCAAAGGTATTGATCTTTATGCTTTTCTCTGTGATATTACGTATACCAAATTTAATAATTAAATTATCACAAGGATTAAGACTAATTTATATAATGGATCGGTAGGATTCAATTGCCAACCTGGAAATTATATAAGCCTAAAAGATGAATTTGCTAAAACTTCTTATCTCTTAAGATGAAAACAATTGGGGTGGATATGAAAAGAGAAAGATATCCATTAAGGATATTTTGGAAAATTATTTATAAATTAGATAATACCATAGATCCAAAGACTAAGGTAACAATGATAGAAGTAGAAAAATTTGAAAGTCCTACTCCTATGCAAAAGATCAAGAGGATTAAATCCAATCCTACTGAGATAAAAATTAATCGTTCATGGATATCTAGCTTTACCAACTTTAACAAAAATCAACAAGAAAAAAATGATAAAAATTAATGAGAATGGCAAAATAATCATTAAACCCCAATTATTAAGAAGCATGAGTGCAAGATTAGAATGGGAAGAAGGATCTTCATCAACTAAAGAAGAACTTAAAGAAGATGATACAATTAGCATGACCAATGAAATGAGTAGAATGAGTTTTGAACCTACACGACATAGTGTTGATCGAAGTATGAGTCTTGATAGAAAGATTATTTGGTACAAAACAAGAACTGTTAGTGAACCAATTTATAAGGATGAATTAGCGAAAAACATAACTATGGAGATATGCTTTGAAGCCACAAATACAAATCCTAATTGCATCAATATCCTAATAAAAGTAGGCTTAGAGGGATATAATAAATATGAATTATGTGGTTATATAGATAGTGGTTGCTTTTTATGCTTTGAAAAATTATCATTATTTCCAAAATTTATGTGAAAAAAGTTAAGAATCTGTTACAAGTAAAGATAACCGGCAATAGTATTATGAGCCACAATTAAGCTATAAAAGCGTTATCCATAGAATTAGGAGGAGTCCAATACATTATATTATTTTTATCGGCTACTGACCAACCCTCTCATGATATGATTATTGAAAATAATTTTTAGATACTACAGTCTCCATGTATGTAGACCATAAATCAAATAATATTTACAATTAATGGTAATTTTGTTCCTATTAAAAAATTAAGTATGACTTACAATCACCAGAAAATTGAGTTTACGTGCTGCCAGCATGGTAAGAAGGTAATGCCTGCATGACGAGAAATAATACTAACAATCTCATTGCTTAAGTTATCTATTAAAGAGTAGGTTGTTGAAGAATAAAAGAAATTATGTAAAGAAATCTGCTCTGATAATCTTCTAAAGTTTTGGGATGAAGATAAAATATTTGCTAAAATCACTTTATTAAATCCTAACACTATTATCCAAGTTAAACAATACACACTAGTACGTTCAAGAATTTGATAAACAAATTAAAGAACTTCTGTATAACAGATTAATTAGAAATAGGAAGAGTCTTCACATCAGTCATGCTTTCACGGTAAGACATCACGCAGAAGAAAAGAAAGAAAAAGCAAGAATGGTAATCAATTACCAAAAACTTAATGATAATACTGCCTTTAATGGTTATTACATTCCTAACGAAACAGTCGTTGTCAACAGAATTCAAAGAGTCTCTTGGTTCTCGAAAATGGATTGCAAAAGCGGAAACTGGCAAATTAAAATGGATGAAGAAAGCATTCCTTTAACTGTTTTTAGTGCCCCATAAGCACATTATATGTGGATAGGAATGCCACTCGCTCTAAAGAATGCACCTTAAATATTCCAAAGAAGAATGGATAATATCTTTAAAGATCTTAATCATTGTTGTTTGGTTTATATCGATGATATCCTCATCTTTTCTAAAACTGTAGAACAGCATAAAGATAATATTTTAAGCTATTATCCAATTATGCATTGATCATGGTATTATACTGAGTAAGAACAAATACATTTATGTTGAACAAGAGATTGAGTTTTTAGGTCTAGAGATATAAGTTGGACAAATCATTCTATAAAAACATATTCCAGAAAAAATAGAAAATTTTCCTGAAAAGATTGAAGATATAAATCAGTTAGAAAGCTTTCTTAGATGCCTTGCCTATGCTTCACATTTTATTAAAGATGCAGCTAAATTAAAAAAGCCATTTTAGCAGAAACTCAAGAAAGAAGAAAGTTGGATATGGATCCCTAGTGATTCAAGGATTGTCCAGAACTTCAAAAAGATGTGTAAAAATCTTCATGTTCTTGATTTGCCTAATGAAGTAGATGGTGTAATTCTTGAGACAAATGCCAGCAATGAGCATCGGAGCGCAGTACTCAAAATCAAAGAAGGAGGAAAACTCTGCAAATATCACAATTGAAGTTTTAATAAGGCAGAATGCCATACGGGGGATTGAAAAGTTCTTAATCTTTTTAACCCCAAAACCTTTTCTTATTCAAACTGATTGCAAAGGAATACTTAGTTTGTAAAATAGAATTTATCAAATATGCAAGCGCAAGAGCAACTCCGATGTTAGCAGTTATGACTTAACAAGTTTTCTTTCTCTATTAAACGTATACAAGGATCAAGAATTGTCTGGTAGATAGTTTAACTCGAGAACTCACTAATGGTGATCATCAAAGCAGAACTCCTGCCAGAAAAGGAGGAAATCCATAATGAGATGCCTTTACTACTAGAATGTATTTCTCCTTCTAGTAAAGTCCTTATCGATAATTTGGAATTTCATACAAAAAGTAGATCACACTTTGAACTACTATCTTCTGCCTACCTAATAGCCTAAAGATTTTCCCTTCTAGAGTTACAAGTTAACTACCTAAAATGTTCTTATGATATCTAAGAAAAATTAAGTTCGTATGTCCAGGAAAAATGGTTTAATGAGTGGTATGCAGTCTACATCGACTATTATCATCATTATTCCTATGATATTTAAAAAATCTTGAAGTACAACAATATACTTTCTCGATAGATCCGAAGTTGGTGGTATTAGTTTTCTAGCAAATTTAATCTCTCCCAATGACCCTGTTATTAAAGCCTAGAAATATGGGGTTGTAGTTTCCTTTATAGAATTCCCAGATCCAAAGTTCCCATTTTTCTCAACACTAACTAAATTTCAATAATGCATATTACGAAGGGCCCATTGGATTCTTACATCTCCTATTGGTCTAAAAAAAATTCCAAATAATAGATGTCTATATGTGGAGGTACATTGTGCACTAATCAAGTATGAAAATAGAGAAGCCAAACAGGCTCATTATCTTGTTAAGGTAGTTAATTTTGACAACCCCAATGATCGATGCCAAGAATGGAATCCAGAATGACGAGAATAAGTTACTAATCTTGCTTTAGCAAGAGCCACTAGATTTTTCAATATTTATCAATAGAGTTAGAGATTAATTGAACGAGGAAAGACACTAATGCATTGTGGAAATGCTACTTTCACTTGTCATAATGGGTTTAATGAATACATGAATATAGAAGGAGTTGCCTTAAGAGATGTTTTTTATTATCTCTTTAACATTGGAGCTGGAAAATTCTTATCAGAAAAATAAAAGAAATATCTTGTTGAATTATTAGAGAAATGGGATCTAGAACATCTTCAATATGATGAAGATTTTGATGATTATCCTAATAATGATGGTCTAGAAGATATTATTAGAGATGAAGGCATGCAGAATTTCAATAATGATGGCTAGTCTTGTCATCATTAAAAGGTTCTGAAAAGTGGTTGCACCATAGTTGTACTATTTTAACAAGTGTCAGGTTTGTAAAATAAAGCGTTCTATTATAGCCATGTGAATATACTGTAGCCATGTGTAGAAGTAGTATGCACTATAGATATTAGGGCATTCTATGTATTTTCATCCCCTTTATAAAAGGAGAAGTTGAGTGCTGAGAAGGGACACCCTCATTTGAGTATACTTGAGTACAAGAAAAATCAGAATTCTCTATTTCTCTATGAGCAAGTATCTCTGATGATCTTAGTAGCTTAACTCCCTCTTCAAACTTTCCATTATAATATTTACACTTTGAAGCTTTCAATAAAAGAAGTTCCCCGGTGGGGAACGTTATTCAATTAAACCTTATGTATTAAATATTATAATTTCTTAATTAAAGTCTCACGATCCTTTAAAATATATAAAACTTGATTAGTGACTACAGTATGAGGTAGTGAACGAAACAAATATGTGATGTGCCTGATCTAAGGAATGTGTGGTTGCAATTAGCAATCTTTATAAACTGGACGCTAGAGAAACGCTAGGGTCCAGCGCCGACTAAGTTGAGGTGACAATCAAAACTCTCTAATTAAGCTTTAGTTATTTTGCTAAGCATGGTGGCCCACAAAAAGTATAATATTTATTATATAAGTAGTAGATTGTGATAATTAGTATTAGTAAAGTCATTATAAGAAGTTTAATCATGAAAAACAAGCGATTTGTTTAAAAAAAACCCCTAAAAATAGCTTATGTGCATTGTTTACTCTTTTTAGGGGTCTTTCTGCAATTTTCAAAAGTTTACGGGCTAAAATAATAATAGAAGTTACCAGAAAGTAACTTTCACCAAAACTGGAGGTACTGAAATGTTAATATTTCCAAAACCTGGACCAAACGGTGAATGCACCAAAATTGGAGGTATCAAACTATCAAATTTTTCTTAAAAATTAAAAAGAAAAAATTAACACAATTTTAACTGGATGAATGTGACTTCTTTGAACATTTGGCTCATGATACTAGGGAGTATGAAAATGCACCTTTAGTCACCCTATTACCAACCCTTATGTGAAGCATGCTACACCTTTAGATGGCACTTAGTTTGGGGTTATATCTTATGAGCACACTCATAACCCCTATGCTCCTATGTTATGTGATTATTATGATTCCTTTTATCATGATGTTAATTCTTGTAAGCTACTTTGAAGGTCACACATATTAAAGGCATTGGCTGCATTTAATAGAGAACTTTACTTGCATAATTTACTCAAGAACGATCCTGCTTTAGGCTCTCCTACACATGAGGTCAAGTCTTATAAGGACATTGATGTTAGGAGTGAGACACTGTTTTCTTAAAGGCATGATTTTTATGATGACACACATTGTGATGACCTTAACGAAGCAAGTGATCCCTGATCTCATTTAGCAGTAGCACCTTTCCTAGACTCTAGCACAGTTAGTGACACCCCTGAGGGTAGTTTGACCATTCATGGTTCACCTCTTCTTTTGGGTCTCTTAGGAGAGCTCAAGGAGGGAGATATATTTGGGACTGATCCTAGTTTTGATAACCAGTGTGGCATATTTGTTGAGTCAGAGGATACCTTTTCTAAGAAGCAGTCATTTGATGAGCCTTTTGTTGTGGAGTTTAGTGAGGTTACAGCTCCTTAGGAGCTTATTGATCCTATTCATATTAAGTCTTTGCTTGACCTTACTCCCACCCCCTCCCATTCACTACTAGAAATCGACTTATATTTCGACCCTTAAGTATTGACCCTTCTCGATTGTGTTGATGGTAATTTTGGATTTCTAGACGCTTGTTAAGGTTAAGAATGTCCGCGACCATTAAAAGGGTGGTGATTTAGACATTAGAATTTGCGCCCAAATTTGGGAGACCGCCAAGCAAAATAATTAATTGGAGGGATTTTCTTAAATGTTAAAAAATGATGATGAAATAGGCCAAATTGGAAATTAAGACAGACGCGTGCATTAGGGGAAATCTTTTTCATTAAAACTCATCAGTTTTAGAGAGAGAAAAACCTTAATTCATTAGTTTTGGAGAGAGAAAAACCTTAATTTGCTGTTTGATCCCCTCTCAAAACCCTAAGTTTCTCGATCCTAAAATCATCAAATTCATCCCAAAATCATCAAGTTTGCTAATTGATTCGATCCATCTGTGTTGTCTCAAAACCCTAACTTACTTGATCCCCTCTCAATCTCTGCTTGAGTTCATGTGAAGGAGTACTCTTCGATCAATTTCATATCTTATACGGTCGGTAATTCCCTGAACTTTAACTCATGCATTTGAATTTGTTGAGGTTTTGGTTGTTTGTTAAAATTTTTAAGTTTCTGGGAGGGTTCGAAGCAGATTTTGTTCACGATTCTGCAATTTGGATGACTAATAATGGGCCACTGGCATTTACTACAATTTTCATTGTAGATTGTTTCATGCCTGCATCTATGGCGAAATTGAAGCCTACTAGGAGCAAAAGATTGAAGCAAGGTGCTGAATAGATATCAAAACTAGTAGAGACTGAAGCAAGGTGTGCGTTCTTTATGAATCTTTCTTTAAGTTCAGGGAACTGTTGAACAATTTTACAATATTTGAAGTCCAAGTTAATAGAGCCATTATTTTGCCTGTGAATTGTGGTACTTTTATCTTTCAGCTATGTGAACGAGCTAATGTTCAGAGTATTGTCAGCAAGCTAAATTCTTGATAGAGCTAAAATTTTGGTCCCAGATTGAATTTTTTTAAAGTTTATGTATAGTTAAGCATATAGAAATCTGTATTGCATGCTAACATTTATGCTTAATTCATAAATAGTCTATCTAGAACACCACTATTTGCAAGCTTATTGTATTTTGCCATCCCAATTCAAAGTTCAGCTGTAGCAGGTGGGTTTTTAATTAGTCTAAGGTGATGAAATCATCATCTCAAAATTGTCTTAGTTACTTCTCCTTGAGAAATTATATAAGGGGCTTAATTCTATGATTAACAAAAAACAAATGTAGATGACTGGAAGAATTTTGTCCAACATGGATGGAATTGTGCTTTTAAGGAGAAAAGTGCAAAAGCATAGAACTTGAGCAAGTGTCCTTTCTGATTTTGTAAGGTTGAAAGAGTTTTGAGTGTGATTTGTAGCATACATGAACCTGCTTCCATATTTCCCTAAACATTTGGCTTTATCCTTATTTAGCTATAATTGGAACCTCAAGTTCACTGTATGATATACCAACTTGATTTGTATTGTATATGACCCTTCATATAAACACATTTCCTTTTTGGAAATTTTTTCATTACAGGCCTTCTGAACAGCTTCTTTACTTGTCTTAAGTAGTTATGTAACTTCATATTTCCTAAAAGCGATGGGATCCATACTTAATATCATTGTTACTTGAACTTGACCGTATCCATGTTTTAACACTGAATATGTAATAAGGTATGTTATTATTAGATTTGCCCACAATGATTTTGCACTTTTATTGTGTGTTGAACTATCCACGACTGTAATTTGAACATAATTGAATAGTCAGATTAACATAGTTGCGTAGGATGAAGCATCGATAAATATCGTATCTTGGAAACGTGAGCAAACTAAATGTAAAAGGGTTATTAATTTTTTTTTTTTTTAAAAAGCCACTATAACCTGAAGAAGTTGGCAAGGGTACATCGATTGTGGCAGCATGTGGGGTTACAATATTCTGTCTCTTTCCTTTTTCTTTTTCAAATCATTAGGATATATTTAATAAGAGTTCCAAATTTTGAAACTATATTCCTTCACATTCTGTTGATTAATTATGATGTAGCTTGTTGAGTTTAGCCAATCTTCTCCTGCACATGACTGAATGTCTGAGATTTTAATGTAGTGTGCTAACAATTGTAGTTTTAGAATGTTTGATATTATCCATCTTCTTAGTTATACTCACTAATGCTTATCATTAGTTTTAATCGCAACTAGGGCATTGTCAGCTTTATTATCTTTTGGATTGGGTTGATAAGTACTTTGGAAGAGACCTCATGTTCAAGCTTCAGGTAATAGTTTATGTAATATTTTCTTGATTTTCATTATTGTGATTTGTTCTATGCTTCATAAGACTTTGTGTCTCAGTATGTTTTTGTTGTGACTATTTGATGGTAGAATAGTAGGAGACATTGGGTAGTTGTTCTTTTTTATTGTAGTATATGGGTGTTTTTAGGTGTTGTTAAATACTGTAGTACATTTAAATAATGATTAGGAAAGGGCTCTTGATTTGTTTAAGATTGTTATATCACTTATACCCAAAATCATTATAAGGTACATAATAATAATAAAAAATCTATTGGCTTAAGGTGTAATATATATAATATGCTTATTGTTTGAAATATATTGCTAATGCGGCTTACATTATTATGTCATGTATGAATGTAGATTATTATGTAATTGGTAGAAAGTGTTGGTTTAGTAATCTGATAACTTTGCTTTCATCGCTCTGTGTAAGATCACATCTAAAAGAAAATTCGCTTAGTCTTGTAAATCGCTCAATTGTCAGTAAAGCTTCATTTCTTTCCTCACTCTGGTCCAGGTTTAAATTATAATGTATAGTCATATATTGCAACCAGTTTATGTTTGTACCCCTACCATAGAGTCGCCAACCCGCGGTTGGAGCAGGATTGTTTAAAATATTTTCATTCACAAAAATGATTTAATATTGCAATAGATAGAAGAATAAAAGCTAATATCTGAATTGCAGCAACAAAAAATAATATCTAAGTAGCAGAATGAACGGGCTGCAAACATGTCTTGGCACATTAATTTCAAGATTATTAGTATTTATACTATACCACCAGCTCCCTAATTAATAAAACTAAAAAATTTTAAGATTAAAAAATCAGATGAAATACATATCTTTGTCACAGTAGGCACACCATTAGGGCTTGTATGGTATTGACGACTATGATTATGATTTGCTTTCTTTTTAAGTAGCACAATTAAGTGGGTTTCTCATTCTCTTTTAATGGCTTTTTTGATTAGATTAATAGGTAGGGATGCATTATATAAAAGAGATGAAAAAGGGAGCAAAGCCCATTCAGTCTTTCAATTAGAAAAGCATAAAATAGCCTCAAAATAGGAAACAAAATTAGAGGAGGGGGGTATTCATTCTTATTAGTAGTAGTATAGCCATTGTTATTATTTACGTGTAACCTAATATAGTATTTGTTTTATTATCATAAAGTGAAGTGTATAAGATACTGTACTAAATTATTTTATATTTGTAGAAATGGACTCAAGTTGGCAAATGATAATCCTAATTATCTTGATGGTACTGTCAAATTTATTAAGCTTGCTAAAGAAAATCTTGTAGAAGGAAGAACTAGATGTCCATGTAGGAGATGCAAAGTGGATAAATGGTCGCCTATAGAAGAAGTTGAGCAACATATTTTACTCAAGGGTTTTTATAAGGAGTATAAGTATTTTATTTTTCACGATAAAGGGGACATTCTTGATCATGTGAAACATAGAGGAAGCACTAGGTGAGAAACAAATAATGACCCACCTAATTTTATTGGGCGAGATGATAATACAAGGTTTGTTAAGAGCAGCTTTTGGGGTTGATATACCTGGGTCTAGGGATGACATTATACATGATGTTGTTGATAAGCCTCTTGATGAAGGGGTTGAACCTTTTAACATATATGATGACCATATGACCTCTGAACAATTTTATGAATCAATAAATCCTTCCTTGGATGATGAAGAAAAAGTAAATTGTCAGAGGCTATTGGAAGCATCCAATGAGGCACTGTATGATGGTTATACCACTTTTTCAAAATTATCTTTCCTTCTATACTTATTTCATATGAAATGTATATTTCATTGGTCAGCTGAGTCTTTTACAATAACTTTTAGGAGATGTTTTCTTCAAATCATAGAGTTTCCCTCTTCTTATTATGAAGCTAAGAAAATGATTAGTGCCTTGGGCCTTAGATATCAAAAGATTAATGCTTGCCCTAATGATTGCATTTTATATTGGGGTGAGTTATCAGAAAAAGATAGTTGCCATGTTTGTGATGTTTCAAGGTGGAAGACAGTAAAAAGCAACGAGCATCAGACATGTGAAGGAAATACAAATGTTAAGACGGGAAAGACGGCTAAGGTGATGCGTTACTTCCCTCTAATCCCTAGAATAAGGAGGATTTACATGTCACTTAATTCAGTTGAGCAAATGAGATGGCATGATAGGGATAGTATGAAAGATGAAAAGCTGAGACATCTAGTAGATGCTAAAGCATGGAGGGAATTTGATGCCTTATAATCTGACTTTTCTTCTCATCCCCGTAATGTTAAACTTGCCCTTACATGTGATGGCTTTAATCCATATCGTCTAATGACTACAACCTACAGTACATGGCATGCACTGTTAATCCCTTATAATCTACCTCTATGGCTCTGTATGAAGCCATCAACGTTTATTCTTTCACTGATTATTCCTAGAAAATCAAGTC
>NCQV01012330.1:9053-20978 GCA_002740545.1 Lophocereus schottii | reverse complement strand
TCTCTCTCTAGATTCTCCGATCTGGTTCGACACTGGTTCCGTCAATGGCTGACGGCAGCGATTTGTTCGGAGCTTGAAGTAGTAGTAGTGGTGTCTGCTTCTCTCTCCTCTTTTTCACTGTGGGTAGAGTAGGTGATTCAACTTCCGATGTGCGAGAATGTCTGCTTCCTTGGCCGCATTTGAGCGTCCTAGGCTCGGCCCTTCCAATACGGTGCCGTTTCTTTCGCTTTTGCTCTGTTTACTGGATATGGAATCTATTCATTGCGTTGTGGTTTCATTTATTATTGTTAATTTTATGGGGTTGGAATGGTAGGCGAGATCTTGGTCGGGCTCTCTTTGGAATGTACTAGGAGTGATTGATTATGTCACTGATGAGCTAATCAATTTTGTATGCATGTTGGGTTGCTGCATTTATGCTGATCCTGAAGCTCTTATTGGTAGTCTGTTTGAAGGGGTCAAATCACGAATCATTCTTGATGACATTGCATATGTTGTATGGAGGGTTTTGGTAGTTTAGAATGTTGCCAAGCTTTCTCCGTCCTGGGATTGATTCTCTGGATGAACATTGACAGAAATACTCCCGGTTGATGCCAAGTCGATTGAGTGATTATATGGTTGCAGTTCTCCGAATTCTTGTGTTGGAAAGTTTTGGCCTTTTAGGTGGCGATTTAGGCCATGAAGGAGAAGAAAAAGCCTAGGATGGCTCTCGTTCCAGCAGGGAGATAGGGATCATAGTGAATGCGATCTTACCCTTGACAAACGGAGTCTTGAAATCACATGCAAAAGATTCTGAGAGTTTTGGGCGTTGAAATTGGAATGTAGATAATGTAAAAGGAATGACATGAGTACGAACAGTGGATGAGATATGGCATTGCAGTAGTAAAAGAAATAAACCATCTATGATAGAGGAAAAGGTAGAAGAGCTTTTGATCAAAAATATACAGGGCAACTCCGTGGATTCATTCTTTGGAAGTCTATTTCTTCTGCTCTTTGCTAATGTTCAATGATGTGATCTTTTGACGTCCATAAATTGATCATGGGGATGGTTCACACATTATCCATCAGTTGTACTTGCTCCTGTTTGGGTTACCTCATTTCTAATTTTTATCTTCTTATGGTGTTTTGATGGCTAAAGAGACACTTTCCTGTTGGTAATATGTTGTCGACTTAGACCTGCTTGATTGGCTCAATACTAGGGTCCATGTAATATCATTGGCCATATCGATATCCGATGGGAATTTCCTTAAAATTTAATGGGGGATCCTTTTGGCATACAATGACTGAGCTACTCTGCAATACTTGCCATGTAGGCTGAATGCGGGAGAGTTATCCTTATCAATTTCTGGTTGCCTTGCATCTGGAGTTCTGTTTCTTATGCTGTCCAGTTTTCACCTGGATGTCTCAGATGCTTCTGAACCCACTGAACTTACGCTCTAGGTCACCACGTGTTCAGTCTTTGTCCTATGCATGTGAAATCCTTAGGCTCCTATCTATCTCTGTAAGGTTCTAAGTTATTTTTTTATTCGTTCCCTTGTCTTATCCGCTAAGATTAAGTCATCAGGAGGAAGCACACACCAAGGCTTATTATTTTGGTTTGTCCTCAGAAGCATGCAAATTAACCTGGATTTTGGATAGGAAAGTACTTTGTATTGCTCCCAAGTATGAAAACAACTGTCTTCAGAGGTCTTTGGGACAACCATTTGGCAGATGCAAGCTAGGTTGCATACATTTGATTCCCTTAGGTTGCCTAGACGAGAACCTTCCGAGGACCTTGTTGATTGCATGTTTTAGTCCAGAACTCTGTCCTGATGTGTACTATCTAGTTACTAGTATCTAGACAGTGAGGCTTGAATCCTGACAAGAAGTTAACGACTAAGGCAAATCTACTTGAAGGAGTATACTCATATCTCTGTACTCTCACTAGTGGTTTGACTTTGAACATTGTTGATCTACAAGCTTCTGAAATTAACACCTGGCATTGGTGGAATCCATATTGGTTGCATTGTTGTTGTCATAAGCTTATGAAACTAGCCTTAGAAGATTGTTTATGGCATCCTGAATGCATAGAATATAGTTTAGCAAAGAGTCGCATGCTAGAAAAGGCTACACAAATTCTGGGTCGCGCAATGGTTGTGTTCGTTTCGTCTTACACTTTTCATCTCTTTAAAATTTTAGACCAAATTGTAGAGCTCCACCAAAAAATGTAAAGCTCTGCTAAAATATTTAGAGTTTCTACATATTTTTTAGGGCTCATCTACATCTTTCAGAGTTCATCCATAAATTTCAGGGCTCCTTCACAAGTTTTTCTTAGCATATACGAGTACATAAGACATAGTGAATACTCTGAACGAAGGTC
The DNA here is from genome assembly GCA_002740545.1 of Lophocereus schottii. Taxonomy (NCBI): domain Eukaryota; kingdom Viridiplantae; phylum Streptophyta; class Magnoliopsida; order Caryophyllales; family Cactaceae; genus Lophocereus; species Lophocereus schottii. The sequence goes on along the minus strand of NCQV01012330.1, from coordinate 18,622 downwards.
TTATCTAACAAAGGGTAACCTTCTTGTTAGATGGATTGTTTTTAGAAGAAAGGCTAAAATTCAAATCCTACATAAGTCTGTTATGTGCCTGTACCCTCTTTTCCATTATAAAATGAAAAGGCCTAGCTTTAGCTGAAGTAATCAATTTCTTATTTAGATTTTTTAAAAAAATTTATCTTTCTTTGATAGGGGGTTGGGGGAGGTGACATGGGAAGAAAAGTGTAAATATCAATGTAGTGATTGGCACAAATTATGAGCCAGGTTGAAGCAAGGACATGATTAGTAGGTTATTGGGACCTAATGTCTATTTAATAGACATTTTGATGGCTTGATGTAATTTATAATGGAATGTAGAGAAAATAATTGAATATTGTATATTTTCCTTATAGAAAATAATTGAGCATTCTTGATCTAAATTTCTTGAAAATGATGTGATATGACCTATTTATAAAATAATTTTAGAATGGCATCATGTATTTATATCTTATAATGGGTAATAATTGCTTAACAATATGTCACTCGTTGCTATTCGGTATTTCTAATTGTGTATAAATTTCTGATCAGATGAACTAAAAATTAGCAGCAACGCAAATTTTTTTGTGACCTTCCATACATAATATGCAGCTTAGTGTAAAAGTTGACGTAAGCCCTTGCATGAAATGTTGGATGGGAGACATGAATTTCATGTTTAACGGGCAACTGTTTTGCTTCTGATCTGATTACTTTTATTCATAGCTAGTGAGGATATGAGCACATTTTTACAATTCGTGGCATAATCACTGATCTATGATTGTGGCACTCTAACAATGACATGATTAGAAACTAAGACAAAAGCATTATTTATTATCAATTGTCCTTTTGAAACAAATATACCCTATATGATTGCCAGCATGAAATCTGATTTTGCTGTTGACGCTTGTACGTGTAAGAGTTTTTAACATTAAACAATGGTGTCTCATCTTGGCTTATATTTTCTATTGCACGCATTGCTAGGGATGAAGCGAGGAGCTGTCGACACTCTATAGTTTTCTAGACATGCATAATTTTTCATGGTTGGCATGATATTTTCATGTGCGGAAGCATTCAGTAGCAAAAATTGTTAGACATTATTTTTGATTGGACATTTGTTCCAAGTTTGCGAATCAGCTATGTTGTGATTGTGTGGGGCATACGTGTAGTTCTAACATGTTGAGTACTTTGGCAGGTCTTTAAGAGTGGACCGCTTTTCATCTCCTCCAAAGGTTGGTAGAGTATCCCTTTTCTCGACTTGTCGCTTCTCGTTTGAACTTGGTCCATTTACTTCAGAAGCTTGTAGCTGAAATTTTTTAACTATTTTTCTATTTTCAACTGACTAGGATCTCGTAGAGAGAAGTCTATTATAAAATTTTTCCTCCTTATGAATCACATGACAAGAGTTACGTGTGTCACTGCATATACGCTTGAGCTTTTAAAGTCCATTTAAAGCTCAATTACACGTGGAACTGTTTTGTCAAAACTGGAAAGAACATACACTGAGAAGTGGTTTCCAAATTGCTGAATGAACTATGATGATGATGGCTTCCTTCATGTTGCTAGTGAACGAAGCCTGTTTCTATAGTCGTTGATTTGTTATGCTTTTCTTCTTTTTTGATAAGGGTTGAAGTATTTATTGCTAGATGTTTGAAGTATTTATGGTGTCCCATGAGACTCCTTGTAGATTATTTTGACATTCATGGTGTTCTTATTTTTGTTCAATGTTCCGTAATGCTACAGGATTGGGTTGGAAATCTTGGAAGAAGCGCTGGTTCATTTTGACACGTACTTCTTTGGTATTCTTCAAAAATGATCCGGTAAGTTTAGCAGCTTGACACATTTTAAGTTGTTATCCCCCCCTCCCCTCCCTGCTGGGGATCAACTGCATATCATAGTGAATCACAGGGTCGCTCACTGCATGATCCTTTAAGCATGATAATACCAAAGATGATAAGTAGGATATACCTCATGAAGGGGAAAGCTCATTGGCTAGTTGGCTGCACTGAAATGGCTTGATTCACTTTGAGAGTATCTTTCAATGAAGACCAAAATGTTTCTTTATGGTCATTCAGTCCACGGATGCTTTAACCTTGGGAGTAGATGGTTTTAAGGCCAACATAAATTTTTTACTTCTGGTAGGTATCTCTGATTTGTACTTTGTATATCGTGTTCTATAATTATCAAGGGGAAGGCTGTCTATGTTTGAACTTTCCTAGGCCCTGCTTCAGCATGATCCACACTATGTTTAACAAAATTCATCTGAAATTTATTTTCTATGTTGTTGTGTAGAGTGCTCTTCCTCAGAGAGGTGGAGAAGTGAATTTAACATTGGGTGGGATTGACTTGAACAATTCAGGAAGGTGCTTATCCAATTTTTTAATTTTTATTTTATTTTATTTGGTTTGGATTAATTTTCTGGTGACTTTGCCTTTACTAAGATGTTTCTTTTGCAGCGTTGTTGTGAGAGAAGATAAAAAGCTGTTGACGGTGCTTTTTCCTGATGGCCGTGACGGTCGAGCATTTACACTTAAGGTATTCATTTTATTTCATGCTTGGATGTCTTAGTTTCTCCATGTACCTATTTTTTATTTATTTATTTCACTTTTGTCAATTTAGGCTGAGACGTCAGAGGATTTATATGAATGGAAGACTGCCTTGGAGCAGGCTCTTGCACAAGCACCAAGTGCTGCGCTTGTGATGGGTCATAACGGCATATTTCGGAATGATGCGAGTGATGCTCTTGAAGGATCGTTTCAACAATGTGATGCATCCATTCCTTCTGGTGCTGAAATGAATTTCCACTGGAACTTAGGCTTTCTTTTTACATTTAAAATAACTTATTTGTGGTTTTGGCAGGGAGGGAAAAGCGTCCTGTGAAGTCATTGGTTGTTGGACGACCAATTTTACTAGCTTTGGAAGATATAGATGGTGGACCATCTTTCCTGGAGAAAGCTCTTCGATTTCTTGAGAATTATGGTAAGTTAGCATCACAAATATGACTGAGAAAGCTTAAATGAGACCAATCTTTTAAAGGGGGCTTTGCACTGTGCCTAGGTTGTCTATTTTGCATCATTTGCTGTCTCTAGATCCTGTCCATGCACTAATATTCATAGCTGCAGCTGCGATTTGTTATAGCCCAGTGAGACTGCATTTGTTGGTGGTTTGCATCCTTTGTTCTAATTAATAGAATTTATTTATTCAGTTACTCAGTTATGGACAAGTCACGTAAAACCAGATTTATCTGATAGGCTTCATTTTTATATGCTGTCGCTTGAGCTCCAAAATGCAGAAGTGGTTTACTGGTGGACTCCTGTATGCATGAAGCTATATAGGTGTTTGTTTCTGTCTGATAGAAGTCAACACCTTGCTGCTTGATAGTTTGCTGGTATCTCTTTGATAGTACTTAGTACGTTTCTTTTCACATCTTCGGAGTGGGGGGGATTGGGATTGGGTATTTGACCCTCTTCCTTACCCAACCCTTGAGCCCTTGACCTATGGTGAGGTGGTGTATTGTATACTCAGTATCAATCATGGGCTAGGAGAGTTGTTGAGGAGATTCAGCTCCAATTCATAGGAAGCAGCAAGGATTCAAAATGCAGTTTCGGTCGCGATTTCGGTTTCGGTAGCCGTACGGCAAAATCGCTCTAAAACGGCAATCGCATTCCATATCGCGGCTATCGCGGCATGAAAATGCGGATCGCTCAACTCCAAAACCTTTCCAATGTGGCCGTTTCGTCGCGGTTCGGCCACATTTTGAGTCCATGGGAAGCAGACTATTGTTGGTTACTGTCTAGTTTGTTTCTAACGTTTAGTATAACCAAGTGTCTCTGGTCCTGTAATGACTTGTGTTTTTTGGTAATCTATTTTGTTACAGGGACTAAAGTTGAAGGAATTCTACGTCAGTCTGCGGATGTTGAGGAGGTGGAGCGCAGAGTCCAAGATTATGAACAAGGTCTGTCTTTCTTAACTTCAATACTATCGGTCAAAAAATTAACTCTCAGCATATATGATTCTGTACATGGTCTTCTTGAAACATCCTATCTGCTTTGTCAGGGATAAGGATATTTATTGTTTTATATATTCTCTGGTTCTATATATTTCCTTCCAACAGAAAATATTTTTTCTTTCAGGCAAAAATGAATTTGACCCCGATGAGGATGCTCATGTTGTGGGTGATTGTGTGAAGGTATTTATTTGATCGCTTTACTTGTATCAGGTTTTAAACGATGCAGTTTGGCATATAGTAAATAAACTCATAGGGTCGATTTTGCAGCATGTCCTTCGTGAGCTTCCTTCTTCTCCGGTTCCAGCATCTTGCTGTACTGCATTGCTTGAGGCTTACAGTAAGTTCAGCTTATATTACCTGAATGCAGGTTTAGTCCTTTGGTCTGGCTTCTTCTAGTTTGAAGAGTCTGAAATTCCTGAATTACTTTAATTGTTTTCCATTCAAAAAATTTCAGGTTAAGTCTCTCTCTCTCTCTCTCTCTCGCTCTCTCTGTGTGTGTGTGTGTGTGTGTGTGTTGTGTCTGATGTAGGACGATGCTCTAAGAGCAATTCCTACATTGAGAAACTCACACACAAAATCAGAGAACACTCACAAATATTTCTCACATTTAATTTAATTTCATTTCATTCAAGTCTGCCTCGCTAATATATAACTAAGGAGTTTAAATAGAGAAGAAACCTAAAACATTAAGGAAACAAATGGATAACCTAATCACTAAGATATTATTTTGCTAGCTAAGAAGATGACTAAAAGATAATCTATTCCTAAAACATAAACTACGAAGATAATAAATTATCAAAATACTTCTCATATGCCAATATTAAGGTATACCTATATCTTTTTATTTTCCTTTGTCCTTATCTTGCATCACTCTCACTCTCTCTCTCTCTCATTATCAATTTCATTTATATCTTTCTCTTTGGTAGCCTCAGTTTCCATTGATGCCCTATGCTTTTATTATATTGTCATATTATGGCAATAAAACTCTTCATCTGTCAGTAAGCAAGGAAGGACTCACCTTGTATTTCTTTTCTTTCCTTCTTTTTTATGATCTGAGTTATGCTCTCCGAGGCAAGAGCCAAGAAGCCAAGAAAGTGTTTTAGCCTTAGCCTCCTGGGTATGTTGCTGAAGGTGGGAGCCTCTCGAGAGGTTCTAAGATAGTGATAGCATAGTTACTGGGAGTGTTTCATACTCTTGAGACCCATGTTCGGGGAACAAGCAATCTGAAGCCTGTATTTTTGTTGATAAGAAAACGATGAAATATATTAAAAAAAGGGGGATATACAAGAAAGGATGCTAATTCAGCATCCGACAAAATTAATTACAGCCAAGAATAAGCTATCCACCAAATTAATAACTTCCAACAAGGAGGAATAAGAATCCTCATCTTACCAAAAGAAAAGATTCTTGAGCCACTTACCCTTTAACCGGTCTAAGGGGGTTTCCATCCATCAAAAACTCTCCTATTTCTTTCCATCTACAGTAACCAAAAGATAGCATGAGGAATGGCTCGGAAGGCCCTTCTCGCAAAAAAACCTTCCCACTCGATAACTGATAACTCACAAAACTTGGCATCACCCCATGTAGGCCCACGTAGCTACAAGCTAAATACCACAGGCATCTAGCAATCGGGCAATGGAGAAGTAAATGGTCTGTAGTTTTTTGAACAATTTTGCACATAAAACATCTATGACCAAGATCTTACCCCTCTTTTGTAAATTATAAAAGGCTAAGATCTTGACTTGACAAACTTCCCATACAAAAGACGACACTCTCAAAGGGGCCCGAGACATTCCAGATAATATTACATGGAAAGTTTGATAATGATGAGGCTCCACCTAACTGTAGCAAGAGAAGAGGCCTTTTGGAGCAGTTGTATCAAGCATGGCGAAAAGATGATAAACACTATCATATTCCAAGAAGGTTTGACAAACAAAAATGGGGGACAAAACAACCAAAGAAGCAGAGTGCTCCACATCATCAAATACACGCGCATCCATGGCAGCTGCAAGATCAAAGATAGAAGGGAAAAGATCTCTCAAGAAAACACCATCACACCATCTACTATGCCAAAAGAAGATGGAGGACCCATCGGCCACCTCAAAAACAATGTGAGAGAAGAAACAATCCCAACCTCCGGTAATAAACTTCCAAAGACCTACTCCATAAGAGCCATTATACTTGCTTCATGTCCAATAAAGACCCTTAGCCCTGTATTTTGCCTTAATCATAGCTCTCCAAAGCTTGTCTTTCTTATTCATAAACATCCACAACTATTTACCAAGAAGGGCGTCATTGAATGTGATCAAGTCTCTCTAATGCCTAAGCCACCTATAGGAAAAGGTTACTTAACAATGGTCCATTTCACCAAGCAATACTTAAAATCATCCCCAAAAGAAGCCCACAGGATCCTCCTTTGAATAGCTTCTAGCTTGTTAGCCATAGAAGAGGGGATGGGAAAAAATTATGTTGGGATACTAGAGTCTAGAGGGGACGCTCTTAATAAAGTCAGTCTTCCCCCTTTAGAGAGGTACTTGGTTTCCTAAACAGAAAGTCTTTTTGCAAACCTCTCAACATTTCGTTCCCATATGGACTTCTCCTTGTACTTGGCACCTAGGGGAAGCCCCAAGTAGGCTGAAGGGAGGATATTTAGCTAGCAACCCAAAATGCCTGCAATAACATGAGCATTTTCCACTTCCCCCACCAAGTAGAATAGAGGACTTAGACAGGTTAATTCTTAAAGCAGAAATGGCTTCAAACCATATAAGGATGCATTGAAGATTAATTTGCTCACGGTCATTAGCACAAAAAATGATAGTGTCATTTGCAAAGAGGAGGTGAGAGATTTCTGAGTGCATCAATTCTGAACATCCCACAGAAAATCTGGCTGTCAAACTAGATAGTGATGCAGTAGACAACATTCTTCAATTCCTCCACAACTAGCTGGAAAGGAGCGGAGAGATAGGGTCACCTTGACGAAGCCCTCTAGATGCAGAAAAGAAGTCCGTAGGAGGACCATTAACAAGCACTACAAAGTTAGTAGTAGAGACATTTGTCCCCAAAACCCATTTTCTTCAAATATAAATTAGGAATTCCTAGTTCACATGATCATAGGCTTTCTCAATATCAAGTTTGCAAATCACTCCAGGTCTTCGCTCTTTAATTCTTGATTCAAGTAGCTCATCAGCGATCTGAAGCCTGTATTAAACTATAATTGTCCAATAAGTAGTGTTATGCGCTGTGAACCAAGTGATCTGGGAGATGCTTCTCGTAACTATGAAGGTAGTAAAAAGCTTAATACCAATTTGAGGATCTATGTATGATGAAACGTGCCTACATTCTAAATTAACAATCAAACTATGTAGGCTTTACCCATTATTCCATACAATAGGACTGTGAAATAAACATATAAAAGTCCCAATAGTGCTAATTACAAGCAGCTAAATCAAGAAAGTGCCCAGTTAGCAAAGTGTGCATGGCATACTTCTGCAGAAAATCCTTTTGTAGACAATGTTTAGGCTGCAGGCAGATCTTGAAGGGTAAGGAGCCTTTCCCGTGGAATAGGAATGTGGTTATTTTAGCTGGGTCTCCTTTCCCGTGGAGTAGGAATGTGGTTATTTTAGCTGTGCAGACCCATGTGCAAAGTGTACATTGTACAAGTGGGGTTTTTCTCTTCCGAAGTGATGGTTTCTTGGCATTGCTGTGAGAGAGTGCTGCATTAGCAATTTGTTAGGCTGTATCTCCAGCCAGAGCTATTTTCTCCAATACCATCCCTGTGTGCTAGTGGTTCACTTAGTTTAGCTATTACAAAAAATTTTCAATTTTACTTTCAATTGTTGGCTATGTGGGCAATGTTTCTTATGAATTTTGTTGGATTTTTCCACTGGTGATTGCTGGCAATTGTTGGTGTTTTATTTTTTTACTTTTTTTGGGTGGGGGGTGTTGTCACTTGAATTCCTTGTTTATTCTCCTGTCTGGAAGATTTTAGGTTCTGATATGCTTTCTCTGCACTTCTGTGGGGCTTATTTGTTTGTTCTTTTAAATCTCTTTAAGGCAAGGCTTCTTTTGCACTATGTTATTTGCAATGTGATCTGTAGCTAATAACTCGTGTTTTCTTCTGCTGTGCATAGATGTCCACTTATGTTGCTTTCTTGTTACCAGAAATTGATCGTAAGGATGCACGAATAAATGCTATGCGATCAGCAATATCGGAGACTTTTCCTGAACCGAACAGGCGTTTGTTGCAAAGGTGGTCTCTTATCTTCCTTACCTGTATAGATTTGTGATGTAGGACGCTCTAAGAGCCATTGCTACAAAGTGGAATCATTGATGTAAGATGCTCTAAGAGCAATTCCTACACCGAGAAAATTGACACAAGAACTTTCAAATGCTGAATATTTCAATTCATTCAAGTCTTCCTTCTACTACATAACAAAAGAGTTTAAATAAAGAAGAAATCTAGAACATTAAGGAAACAAATAGAGACCTAATCTAAGAGATATTATTCGCTAGCTAAAAGAATAAATGAAAAGATAATATTCCTAAAAGATAACCTATGAAGATAAAAAAAATACTTCATATATGCCAATATTAAGATATAACCATATCTTCTTAATTCTCTTTTATTCTTATCCTGCATCAATATGTCTTCTTTTCTGTGAAAAGCTTCTGATGTACTCTTCATTGTCTTAGAGCCACATTCGCCTATAACCTTTGGAACACTTGGCTTCAGAACTTCCTTTTCGGCAAAGGTTATTATGGATGCAAGTTGCTTTTTGTATCTTCTAAAGGAAGTCTGTAATGTTTATGAGAAAATCATGTAACCACCTTTTAAAATGCTAGATTATTACATCCTGAAGTTTTGGCTTCTGTGTATTTCATTGTCAACAACATTATTGGTTGGTGAGTACCCGGTATGTTCACGTGGAGCCAACTAATTGATGCATCTGTCACAGGAAATCCTCTTAGGGGTATTTTGCTTAATAATAGTCCTGATCTTTATTTTTCTCAGAATCTTGAAGATGATGCACACAATTTCTTCTCATTCCTCTGATAACCGGATGACTCCGTCTGCTGTTGCTGCTTGCATGGCACCTTTGCTTTTGCGCCCACTTTTGGCGGGTGAATGTGAACTTGATGATGACTTTGACATGAATGGTGATAATTCGGCCCAGCTTCTGGCTGCTGCTAATGCTGCTAATAATGCTCAAGCCATTATTACAACACTCTTGGAAGAATATGAGAATATATTTGACGTAAGTTACTCTAATTTGCTGAACTCTGCAACATATTTATCTTCAATGAGTTTCAAAGAGTTTGTGTTTTTTCAGGATGCACCATTTTTCAGATGCTTCCCCCACCCCCCAAAAATGTTTATTTATTCATTCATGCTTGTATGATTGTTGCCATTTTTTCAAGTGAAGTTTTCACTTGCATTTGGAAATCTTGAACATACATAACCGTCTTTTGGGATTGTAACAAGAAGAAGAACTACCCTCAGGGTCCCGCTTTCACTGAGTCTAGGAGATCTAGATGCAGACAGCTTTATCCC